>JBBGZY010000064.1:1962500-2250000 GCA_037952925.1 Lithobates clamitans | reverse complement strand
GAGGTGGCTGGGCCAAGTGAGGTGGCTGGGCCAAGTGAGGTGGCTGGGCCAAGTGAGGTGGCTGGGCCAAGTGAGGTGGCTGGGCCCAGTAGGAGCCTCACCCAATCCCAAGTGCCTCCCCTCCACCTTCCCAAAAAAAGGGCCAGGAAGGGGATGGTCACACAGGACGCGTCCCTGCGCCTCATGCAACAGGCCACCCGTTTTTTAACGAGCCCCCCCGAAGCGGAAGAAGCCTATGGCTGCTACTTAGCCAGCAGGCTTCTTCAGATGGATTGGGAGCAGCGCCTCATTTGTGAGCGCCTATTTGGGGAAACAATCCATAAGGGGCTGCAGGGCACGCTAACCAAAAACACCCAACTACATGAGGCAGCCCCCCCCCCTCCTCCTCCTCCTCCTCCTCCTCCTCCTCCTCCTCCTGCCACAACTGAAACACCAGAGCCACAGCCTCAAAAGAAGGCTACAGGGAAGGCTACAGGGAAGGCTGCAGGGAAGGCTGCAGGGAAGGCTGCAGGGCAGCGTGGAGGAAAGGCTGCAGGGAAGAGAAGAAAGTGATGACCTGGGTTCAGTCTGGTCTGACAGAAGACGCAGGCTGTTGTAGTACCACAGTCTGGGGACATCTAGATCATCTGCTGGTGCTGTTGATCTCTGGGATTCTTGGACCAGATTGTGCTCCCTCTTATATGGACTCCTCAAGATCCCAATTTTCTTGTACACCGACTTTTTCCAGCGTTGACTTCCTCTTTATTTTATTTTGACCATGAATAAATGGATCTTTTTTGAGTTTAGCAAAAGACTTTTATGTGTTTTCTTTTAAATCATTGATTTTACACACAATGTTAAATTAACAAGGGACAACAATCTCATTGAGTTTTAAAAAAACACACCAAAAATACATTACTAATGTTAAGAATGTTCAAGTGGTAAGTCTTGAAAAAAAAATATATACATAAACAAAAACGGTGCTTTGGGTTAACTTTATCTAAAAATTAAAAAATAATCACTAGAAAAAAAAAAAAAAAGAATAATGGGTTCTTTGTGGTAACTTTACAAACCTAAAAAAAAAAAAAAAAAAAAAGGGAAAAAGTATTATTAGTATGGAAACATTGTTTATAAAAAGCATACTATATCATTCATGAGATCAAAGAGAAAAAGAATTCAGAAATCAGTTTGGGAGAACTCTGATTATGAACAGCAAAACACCTTCGTTCTTTAGAGCATTCGTAAAGAAGAAATAAAATGCGCTGCATTCAACGATCACAGATTTTGCAGCGTGATGAATGTGCTACCTACAATACGAACACTAGTTTTACTAGACCGAGTGCTTCCGTTTAGTTTTTGCTTATGAGCATGCGTCATTTTTTTGTCCGTAGGACTAGCATACAGACGAGCGGACTTCGGGGTCCGTCGTAGTTACGACGTAAAGATTTGAAGCATGTTTCAAATCTAAAGTACGTCGGATTTGAGGCTAAAAAAGTACGTTGAAAGTCCGAAGCAGCCCACACACGATCGGATTACCAGCCAGCTTTAGTCCGTCAGCGTCCGTTGGACTTTTGTAGACGAAAAGTCCGACCGTGTGTACGCGGCATTAGTAAACTTTTTTTTTTGTCATTATTTAATCACTTGGGACAAAAAAAAAAAATATTCAATGGGCTCAACATGCCTCTCAGCAGTTTCCTTGGGGTGTCTACTTTCCAAAATGGGGTCATTTGGGGGGTTTTGTACTGCCCTGACATTTTAGCACCTCAAGAAATGACATATACAGTCAAAAACTAAAAGCTGTGTAAATTCCAGAAAATTCCCTAGTTTGTAGGCACCATAACTTTTGCGCAAACCAATAAATATACACTTATTGACATTTTTTTTACCAAAGACATGTGGTCGAATACATTTTGGCCTAAATGTATGACTAAAATTGAGTTTAATGGATTTTTTTTATAACAAAAAGTAGAAAGTATCATTTTTTTTTTTAATTTCGGTCTTTTTCCGTTTATAGCGCAAAAAATAAAAATGGCAGAGGTGATCAAATACCATCAAAAGAAATCTCTATTTGTGAGAAGAAAAGGACACAAATTTTGTTTGGGTACAGCATTGCATGACCGCGCAATTGGCAGTTAAAGCGATGCAGTGCCAAATTGTAAAAAGTGCTCTGGTCAGGAAGGGGGTAAATCCTTCCAGGGCTGAAGTGGTTAATAAAAGACCACATAGACAGCATGGGATAATGAAAGACAGAAGTTTACAGAAAAACCTGATTTCTTTTTATGAAGAGATAAGTAAAACCTTGGATAGAGAGGTGGCAGTGGACGTGGTATACTTGGACAGAGGGATGGCTGTGGACGTGGTATACTTGGACAGAGGGGTGGATGTGGTATACTTGGACAGAGGGGAGGCTGTGGACGTGGTATACTTGGACAGAGGGGTGGCAGTGGACATGGTATACTTGGACAGAGGGGTGGCAGTGGACATGGTATACTTGGACAGAGGGGTGGATGTGGTATACTTGGACAGAGGAGTGGCTGTGGACGTGGTATACTTGGACAGAGGGGAGGCTGTGGATGTGGTATACTTGGACAGAGGGGAGGCTGTGGACGTGGTATACTTGGACAGAGGGGTGGCAGTGGACATGGTATACTTGGACAGAGGGGTGGCAGTGGACATGGTATACTTGGACAGAGGGGTGGCGGTGGATGTGGTATGCTTGGACAGAGGGGTGGCAACCTAACTATGTAACTATGTAACTATGTTTCTGTTAAAAAAAAAATCTTTCTTAATATATTTAGGCCAAAAATGTATTCTGTTCCATTTCTTTGGTGAAAATACCCCAAATCAGTGAATATTATTTGTGTGAAAGTTATAGAGTCTACAGACTATGGGATATATTGTATATGTGAAAATCGATCAATCCTGATGTAGTGACGGCCGATCTCATTTCGTGAGGCCCTAAAATGTACTGATTGAAACTCTGACCCCAATGTTCATTGTGTTTGTATTGTTCTTCTTGCAGACAGTGAAAACTGCATGAAATGTCCTGATGAAGAATGGCCAAATGAGAAGAAGGATCGGTGTGTTCCAAAACTGGTGGAATTTCTCTTCTACACTGATACCATCGTTGTAGTATTTTCGGCTGTCTCCATCCTCTGTTGTCTTCTGACTGGTTTAATATTGAGGATATTTATACATCACCAGGACACCCCCATTGTTAAAGCTAATAACCGGAACCTGAGCTATCTTCTCCTGGTCTCCATCATGCTGAGCTTCCTCTGTGTCTTTTTGTTCCTCGGCTATCCAGTAGATGTGACCTGCATGCTCCGTGTCACCTCTTTTGGTGTCATCTTCTCAGTTGCCGTCTCTTCTCTTCTTGCCAAAAGTATCATGGTGTGTATTGCTTTTAAAGCCACCAAACCTGGGAGTCCCTGGAGGAAATGGATGGGAGCCAAACTACCCACTTTTAACATTTGTGTCTTATCACTGGTTCAAGTCTTAATCTGTGTCACTTGGTTGTCTATTTCTCCTCCTTTCCAGGATCAGGACACTCACTCTTATCAGGGGAAGGTCATCATTCAGTGTAATGAGGGTTCAGTTATTGGCTTCTACTCTGTCCTGGGATATATGGGTCTTCTGGCAGCTGTGAGTTTCATTATTGCTTTTTTAGCCAGGACATTACCGGACAGTTTTAATGAAGCCAAGTACATCACCTTCAGCATGCTGGTGTTCTGCAGTGTCTGGATTGCCATGATCCCGGCCTATCTGAGCACCAGAGGAAAATACATGGTGGCTGTGGAGGTTTTTGCTCTAATAGCCTCAAGTTCTGGACTTCTTGGTTGTATATTTTTCCCGAAATGTTACATAATTCTGTTCAGACCTGACCTGAATACAAAAACATTTATCCACTAATAAGTATGGAGCAACACTGGGTTACCAGTAGTTATAGCATTATCTCTATTATTGTTAATTGTAGTATTTTGCTAATGTATTGAGAATGAACATTATTAATGTACACGGGACGTTTTTACAACCTCTCCTGAACAAATTAACTTGACAGATAAAAACCCACGTTCAAAACGTCAGTTTTGCCACGCTTACATACCGTGTTTGCGTTTAGATGCGTTTGAAAAAAAATGTATTTTTTTTTTCAAAATAGCCAAAAATGAAAAACGCCTATAAACGAAACGCGGCTAAATGCGGGTACCACGTTTAGCAGCGTTTGGCATCTGAACTCATTTTTTTGCCTTTAAAGAAAAGCATATAAAACGCAATTGCCTACAAACAACATTAAACAAACCTGTGTACATGTACACATAAGATAACATTGGATGAGTTCAGGGGCAGCTGAAAAAAGCAGCCAACTGCCTCTGAACGTCTGTTTACCAGCAGCAGTTTACATGAGGCCTTAGGTGAACAGTGGATTTAATTTTTGTTCTGCACACTGCTGGGATCAGACATGTTGGGTTTGTTGGAATCCTTGTCTCCTGCGGGTTGTAGTGGTTCCTCCCACCAGCCGTTATATCATTAGAGAATAGTGTGGTCACTTAGTGAGGAGGAACCACAGTGACCAGAGGGGGGACAAAGTATCCAAAACACTCTAAAGTGTCAGGGAACCGAGATACCCATCACCCATCGCTCTTAAAGAAAGGGAAGATGTCACCCACCGCCTTCCAGAAAGATAAATAATGATGCCATTTTAGTTGTGGGATCAAATATCTATGTAGCTGTATCTGTCTATATTAATAAATATAATTTGATTGGTGAATTCTAAAATGATTATTAATGCGAGTTAAAGTTGATGAGAGCACGTTCTCAGTAATTTCACATTTTAAGTAATAGGTTGAATTCATTTTAAAGAACTTTTATGTTATAGGATCTAATCAGGGCTTTTTTTCTTAGAGATTAGGTGCAGGAACCCCCGTCTCCAAAGTCAGTCCTTGTCTCTGACCCCTACCCATCTCCAAGCACCATCCCTTGTCTCCACCCCCTACCCACCCCCAAGTACCATCCCTTGTCTCCACCTCCAAGCACCATCAGTTTTCTTCACCCCTTACCCACCTCCAAGCACCATACCTTGTCTCCATCTCTGACCTACCTCTAAGCTCCACCCCTTGTCTCCACCCCCTACTCACCTCCAAACACCATCCCTTGTCTCCACCTTTACTCACCACCAAGCAAAATTCCTTGTCTCCACCCCCCACCCACCTCTAAGCACCATTCCTTGTCTCTGCCCACTACCCACCTCTAAGCACCATCCTTTGTCTCCACCCCCTACCCGTCTCCAAGCACCATCCCTTGTCTCCACCCCCTACCCACCTCTAAGCACCATCCTTTGTCTCCACCCCCTATCCATCTCCAAGCCATCCCTTGTCTCCACCTTTACCCACCACCAAGCACCATCCCTTGTCTTCACCCCCTACCCACCTCTAAGCACCATCCCTTGTCTCCACCTTTACCCACCACCAAGCACCATCCCTTGTCTCCATTCCCTACCCACCTCTAAGCACCATCCCTTGTCTCCACCCCCTACCCACCTCCAAGCACCATCCCTTGTCTCCACCCCCTACCCACCTCCAAGCACCATCCCTTGTCTCCACCTTTACCCACCACCAAGCACCATCCCTTGTCTCCACCCCCTACCCACCTCCAAGCACCATCCCTTGTCTCCACCCCCTACCCACCTCCAAGCACCATCCCTTGTCTCCACCCCCTACCCACCTCCCAGTACCATCTTTAAAAAAAACAAACAGAACCAAAGTATCGTTTTGTGGTGCTATGTAATCTGTACCAGAATTTTGTAATTGAAATAAGAAAAGCAGTAAAATGGATCCCAGCCAGCAACAACAGCCCCCCAAGCAAAAATAGATCCCCCACAATAATAGACACCCCCAACAATAATAGACACCCCCAACAATAATAGATCCCCTCCAGCAACAATAGACTGCTTGTAATAAAATACTGCCTCACAACAACAGACCCCCCAGCAGCCAGCATTAATAGACCTTCCAGCAGCCAGCAACAACGAACCCCTCCTTAACAGTAGATTGCTCCCAGCAACATTTGACCACCTGCAACATAAGACCCCCCAGCAGGAATAGACTCCTACCTCAACAATAAATCCCCCCAGCAACAATTGAAACCCCAGCTACCAGCATTAATAGCCCTTCCAGCAGCCAGCAACAATGGACCCCTCCCGAACAGTAGATCGCTCCCAGCAACGTTTTACCACAAGCAACATAAGACCCCCCCAGCAATAATAGACCCCTCCCTCAACAAAAAATCTCCCCCATCAACAAAAGACCTGTCCCCAACAATAAATCCCCCCAGCAATAATTGATCTCCCAGCAGCTATAAATAATAGACCTTCCATCAACCAGCAACAATATGTCCCTCCTCAACCACCAGCAACATAAGAACCCCCAGAAACAATAGACCCATCCCTTGAAAATAAATCCCCCCAGCAACAATAGATCTCCCAGCAGCCAGCATTAATAGACCTTCCAGCAGCCAGCAACAATTGACCCCGTCCTCAACAGTACATCGCTCCCATCAACAATTGACCACCAGCAAAATAAGCTCTCCCTAGCAACAATAGACCCGTACCTCAACAATAAATATCTCCAGCAACAATAGATCCCCCAGCAGCCAGCATTAATAGACCCTCCAGCAGTCAGCAACAATAGACCCCTCCCTCCACAGAAGATCCCTCCCAGCAACAATTGACCACCAGCAACATAAGACCCCCCGGCAACAATAGACCCTCCCTCAACAATAAATCCCCCAGCAGCAATAGATCTCCCAGCAGCCAGGATTATTAGACCTTCCAGCAGCCAGGAAGAATAGACCCCTTCTCAACAGTAGATGGCTCCCAGCAACAATTGACAACAAGCAAAATAAGACCCCCCAGCAACAATAGACCCATCCCTCAACAATAAATCTCCCCAGCAACAATAGAACCCCAGCAGCCAGCAACAATAGACCCCTCCCTCAACAGTAGATCCCTCCCAGCAACAATTGACTTACTAGCAATATAAGATGGGGGGTCTTATTTGGCTAGTGGGTCAATTGTTTCTGGGGGGCAGCAACAATAAATCCCCCCAACAACAATAGATCCCCTGGCAGCTGGCATCATTGGACCCTTCAGCACACCCCACTATCCCCTGTCACTGCATACAGTCAGGGTTGGAGTATTTTTCCTTGTATAAAATTCTATGAAAACTGCTGCCACAAGGGAGAGTTCGGCTTTTCCATTCAATTCTGCAGAGACACTCCTACCCCACACCTCGCCAGGTCCTGATATGAACATCTCTAAAGCAAGAAACAGGTTCCAGGTGCTCATTGATCAATCAGAGGTTTTATTCTGAAGAAGTCATTAACCCCTTCAGCCCCGAGCCTCGTTTTTAAGATTTGTTGTTTACAAGATAAAATCTGTTTGTTTGTTTTTTGCTAGAAAATTACTTAGAACCCCCAAACATTATAGATTTTTTTCATACACCCTAGTGAATAAAATGACGGTCGTTGCAATACTTTATGTCACACCGTATTTGTACAGCGGACTTCCAATCGCAATTCTTTGGGAAATTTTTTGTGTTTAAAAATAAGACGACAGTAAAGTTAGCACAATTTTCTATATTGTGAAAGATAATGTTATGCCGACTAAATTGACCCAACATGTCACGCTTCAAAATTGCGCTCGCTTGTGAAATGGCGAAAAAAATCTCCATAGGTGACTTTTAATTTTTTTTACAGGTTACCAGTTTTGAGTTACAGACGAGGTCTAGTGCTAGAATTATTGCTCTCGCTCTAATGCTCACATGTGTAGTTTGAACATCTTTTTCATAGGCGGGCGCTACTAACGTATGTGTTTGCTTCTGGGCGCAAACTCGAGACGCTTTAAAAAAATATATTTTTTGTAATTTATTTTACCTTTTATTTTTTATTTTTCCACTATCCTTTTTTTAAAAAAAAATTGGGTCACTTGTATTCCTGCTACAAGGAATATAAACATCCCTTGTGATAGAAAAAAAGCATGACAGGACTTCTTAAATATGAGATCTGGGGTCAAAAAGACTTCAGATCTCACATGTAGACTAAAATGCAAAAAAAAAAAAAAAAATAAATGTCATTTAAAAAAATTCCCCTTTAAGAGCATTGGGCAGAGGGGACGTCTGATGTCGCTTCTGCCCTCCAATGCTATGGAGCCGAGCTTTGGCCATTTTTCCCTCACTCGGCATCCAGGCAGTGAGGGGACCGGACACGTTCGTCTCCGCCGCTACCGGTCGTCTCAGTAGAGGCGGAGACTAACTAGCGTCCCGAGTTTGCGTGCAGAAGCAAACTCATACGTTAGTAGTGCCCGTCTATGAAAAAGATGTTCAAACTACACATGTGAGGGACCCTCTCCCATCACTGATAAAAGTGATCTTACGGCGAATCCGCCACGGAGACCACTTTCATCTGACAGAGAAATGCACGTCACTCCTGAAAATACCGGGGTTATGGCAGCTAGCTGCTGCAATAACCACAGTATTTAGCGTCAAAGTAGCGACGCACAGGTACGTTGATTTGTGTGAAGTGGTTAAACATCAGAATTACCACAACCAAGGGGTTAAATGCACTTTTCACTGGAGGGTCTTACTCATAAGGACCCTGTAAGGAGGTATGTGTGCGAGCTCTAAGATCTCCTGGTCAGACGTGTCAAAGACAAAGCTTGAAGGAGAAGTACGGGGAAAGCTTGTTTGGTTGCACTTCTCCTGTGGGTCACATGACCATTGTATAACAGATGTACTTTCCTTCCCATACTGCCTGACCAACCCCCTACTCCAACCCCCAAAACCATTACCCATTAATAGAGACCACACCAAGTTGGAATAAATTTTTTATTAACCAATAAATTTAAATTAACATAACCATAAAAAACATCTGATATTCTCATTGGTCTTTGCAGGCACTCCACATACCATCTGTTTAGTAAATGCACTGCGGTACCTTTTATATATAATAATAGGCCTCTAGCCGACATACTGGCTCCGAGACAACCAACTGTCCGCAGTGCACCCATTAACCAAATTCCAGCTAAACCACCGTTAACTGGAATACCACCATCGGGACCCATACCACCAATGGGTCCTGAACTCTCCTTATCTGAGGTTTCTTCCTTCACCCACAAAGACCAACACCCGCCACAGCACCCAAGGGGAAAACCTTATCCTTGAGTTCCCCTCCAAACCCTAAACTCTCTCTGGATGCCATCCTGCAACCCCAGGGCCCACATATTATTTCCAACAGCATGGAGACGTGCCTTGCCATCCCGCATATTCCTCCAAGTATTTACTACCATCTCTAAATGCCTGATGACCAGCCTCCCCACTTCCTAACCACAAATCTGCCAACATCCCTGATAACCTGCCGTACGAGTTTTTTGTTGAGCCCCTCTACCGATCTGACCAATTTCCAAGCCATCCGAGCGATGAAGTCGGACCACACAATAAGCATCCCCGGGAGAGCCAGGCGGAGATGCCTGAAATCAAACTTGATATCCTGCATTATGGCCAACATGGACCCAAAGCCAAAATCATTGTCAACAAAGTTGCCCAATATCCAGACCAGACCTTGTGTTCAATCTGAAAGAGAAGAAGAAAAAACAAACCCACCATTCATAACACCAACAGGCATGCATAAACATGTATAACACCCAAACCAGCCCCGTAGGCATTCCACACTCACCGCCAGGGGCGAAGAGTGCGCTCCCCCTCTCCTGCTGCCTGGCGGGCCACAGAGCTGCCTCAGCGATCCCGGAGCTCCTTCTGTGTGGTGGAGGGGTTCCTCTCAGGACCCCCATCAGCAAGCACTGTGGAGCGCATCGCGGGTGGTCCCAGAGGGGCCTGAACGGGACTTCTGGCGTGTAGCTGGCTGCGGGGGAGGAGTCCTGGGAGAAGTGCTCCAGAGGCCGAAACCTCCGCACTTATGAGGACTTCTGCCCTCCGTACCGGAATCTCAGTCCTGCTCACCTGGCACCATCTTGTATGCAGCCTCCAGCTCCCAGTGTGGCCTCTGCCATCCACAGCTAGACCATCCGACGTGCCACCTCAGCCCTGTCTCCGTCTCGCAGCCAGCACCAAGCTTGTTCCTTCACACTGCACTGATGCTGGGGGGAGGGGCCAGCTCCTTTTTAGTCTCATGTCCCCTCCTCCCCCAGGCTCCCCCAATCGGGTAAGACCTCTTATTTTGTCTGTACCCTGTTTCCCCTGTCATTCCAGCCCTCTGCTATTTTTAATTTTATCTCTTTTCGCTCCGGGCTTTACTGTAGTGTAGTCCGTTCTGCACCCCTGTGACCTGTTTTCAGCAGACAGCGGGCTGAAGCCTGTCCGCTGACATCACATCGCTGATCCAGGCTCAGGCAAGAATGTGACCATATGGTTGGGAGCCCCCTCATGCCTGGACTGGCTCAGGCTCTTAGCGGCTGCTCCCATCCCCTCCACAGCCCAGCACTTCAGTGAATGGAGGGGGGGGGGGCAGAGCAGAGAGCCGCTGACTGACAGTATTCAGCTCTCTGCTCTCGGAGTGTATGAGAACTGAGTGATCAGCGGTGTATGATCGCTCAGTTCTCAGTCTTAGAGCTAGGGGGGGACAGGTGCAGCATTGGACCACATCTACATCCACCTAGATAAGTATGATTAGTTAAAAAAATAAATAAATCCTTTACTTCTCTTTTAAGGGTAGATGTACACATGTGTCTAAATCTCCCTTGGCCCAGAAGCCCGATCCACGCTCGGATCGCACTTCACAAGCTACTGACAGGCGGTGATGAAGTGATGGGACACCTTCTCACCCACCGCCTGTTTTTACCTATTTTTTTCTGGTAAACACGCTGCAACCACGTGCATTGTATACAGTCGCGGTGCTTCCCCATTGACTTGAATGTGTAGTGTCTGGTGGGCTTCCCGCTTGACGATCGATACAAGTCAGGTCAACATTGTCACCTGTGCAAAGCGAAGCATCACACCCACACCATGTAAACACCTCGGTCCTCTGCTTATTGCAGCTTGGGGGGGGGGGGGGGCAGCCAAAACGTATTTCAATGGTGTATTTTTTTTTGCAAACCTCCAACTGCAAATCTAAATGAGGCCAAAGAGATTAACCACTTGCTGCCCGCCCATCATGTGATGGCGGGACGGTGCAGCTGTTGTTCTGGGCCTTCCAGGCAGCCCAGGGGGCGCGCGCGCGCCGGCCGCATCACTCGGGTCCGTGCGTGCCCAGCAGCTGCGATGTCCACTGGGCTCCCGCGATTGCCCGGTTAGAATCACTCCCTAGCAACACATTAACCCCTACAGCGCCCCCTCCTGGTTAACCCCTTCATTGCCAGTCACATTTATACAGTAATCAATGCATTTTTATAGCACGGATCGCTGTATAAATGTGAATGGTCCCAAAAATGTGTCAAAATTGTCCGATGTCTCCTCCGCAATAACCCAGTCACGATAAAAATCGCAGATCGCCGCCATTACTAGTAAAAAAAAAAAATAATAATAAAAATGCTATAATTAAACCCCCTTTTTTGTAGACGCTATAACTTTTGCGCAAACCAATAAATATACGCTTATTGCAATATTTTTTACCAAAAATATGTCGAAGAATACGTATCGGCCTAAAATGAGGAAAAAATGTGTTTAAAAAAAAATTGGATACTTATTATAGCAAAAAGTAAAAAATATTGTGTTTTTTTAAACTTGTCACTCTTGTTTTGTTTATAGCACAAGAAATAAAAAGCGCAGGGGTGATCAAATACCACCAAAAGAAAGCTCTATTAGTGGGGAAAAAATAATAAAAATTTCATTTGGGTACAGTGTATTATGACCGTGCAATTGTTATTCAAAGTGCGACAGCGCTGAAAGCTGAAAATTGGCTTGGGCAGGAAGGGGGTGAAAATGCCCGGTATGGAAGTAGTTAAAGTGGTTCTAAAGTCATAGGCAGCAGCCCCCCTCAGCCCCCACAACACTTACCTGAGTCTGATATCAATCCATGCAAGTTGCAGGAGTGTCTCGGCTGTCGGGGAATATCCCTCCTGATTGGCTGAGACCAGTGGCAGCTGGTGCTCAAAATTTCTTGGGGGGGAGGGGCGCAAACAAACTAAACAAAAAATTCTGAAAAATTCTGAAAAAACATCAAATGCTACCACTGTGCCCAACTAATGCTACCACTGTGCCCATCAAATGCAGCCACTGTGCCCATCAAATGCTACCACTGTGCCCATCAATTGTAGCCACTGTGCCCATCAAATGCAGCCACTGTGCCCATCAAATGCCACCACTGCCCATCAAAATGCCACCACTATTCCCATCAAAAGCAACCACTGTGCCCATCAAATGCTGCCAATGTGCCCATCAAATGTAGCCACTGTGCCCATCAAATGCCGCCACTGTGCTCATCAAATGCAGCCACTGTGCCCCTTCAAATGCAGCCATTATGCCCATCAAATGCAGCCACTGTGCAATCAATTGCAGCCACTGTGCCCAACAAATGCAGCCATTGCCCATCAAATGCTACCACTGTGCCCATCAAATGCTGCCACTGTGCCCATCAATTGCAGCCACTGTGCCCATCAAATGCAGCCACTGTGTCCATCAAATGCAGCCACTGTGCCCCTGAAAATGCAGCCACTTTGCCCCATCAAATGCAGCCACTGTGCCCATCAAATGCAGCCACTGTGCCCATCAAATGCAGCCACTGTGCCCCTTCAAATGCAGCCACTGTGCCCATCAAATGCAGCCACTGTGCCCATCAAATTCAGCCACTGTGCCCATCAATTGCCGCCACTGTGCCCATCAAATGCCGCCACTGTGCCCATCAAATGCAGCCACTGTGCCCATCAAATGCAGCCACTGTGCCCCTTCAAATGCAGCCACTGTGCCCCTTCAAATGCAGCCACTGTGCCCATCAAATGCAGCCACTGTGCCCCTTCAAATGCAGCCACTGTGCCCATCAAATGCAGCCACTGTGCCCATCAAATTCAGCCACTGTGCCCGTCAAATGCAGCCACTGTGCCCATCAAATGCAGCCACTGTGCCCCATCAAATGCCATCACCCTCCCATCAAGTGCAGCCACTGTGCCCCTTCAAATGCAGCCACTGTGCCCATCAAATGCAGCCACTGCCCATCAAATGCCACCACTGTGCCCATCAAATGCAGCCACTGCCCATCAAATGCAGCCACTGTGCCCATCAAATGCTGCCACTGTGCCCCATCAAATGCAGCCACTGTGCCCCATCAAATGCAGCCACGGTGCCCCATCAAATGCAGCCACGGTGCCCATCAAATTCAGCCACTGTGCCCATCAAATTCAGCCACTGTGCCCATCAAATGCAGCCACTGTGCCCCATAAAATGCAGCCACTGCCCATCAAATGCAGCCACTGTGCCCGTCAAATGCAGCCACTGTGCCCCATCAAATGCCATCACTGTGCCCATCAATTGCAGCCACTGCCCATCAAATGCAGCCACTATGTTTATCAAATGCAGCCACTGTGACCCGCTCGCTCGCTGACTGCCCGGCACTTACCCCATCTTGGTGGCGGATCAGGCAGTGGGTGACGGCGGTGAGCTGTGGGATGGTGGAATGAGCAGTGGGTCAGGTGGCGGCTCCTGTGTCCTCCATGTGTCTCTTCTTCCTTCCTGCTAGGCGTCCAATCGGATTGCCTGTGCCTTCAACCAATCAGGTGACGGGTATTAGACCCACACCTCCTGATTGGCTTAGAGGCAGCATACTGGACTGCTCCTGCCTTATTGCTTAGATAACCTTGCCTTTTGTCTTGTTTCACGTGAACCTTGAACCCTTTGCTCCTTCCATAAACGTCCTAATATAAGCTATGTCTCTGCATTGCCTGTTTGTCAGATTATGGTGCTCTCTACAACCAACAACATGCAGCAAAACCCATCTCCATCAGTAGCTCTGGTGAACACCAGGTAGTATATAGACCTTACATCTCGGGTGAGTCCACATCATCCACCAGGGTGACCAGCTTGTCTACCTATCTAGCTGGTTGGTGAGTGCCTCTCTATTGCTATAGTTACGGGTCTCCGAGTCTGACCCCTGACCGTGACACATGTGCTTTAGCTGTCATAGGGAAAGCATAAGGAGTGCTGCTGATAAAGCACACAGGGACAGAATAGTGTAGGGATTGTAGGGATTGGCAGGTCTGGTAAAGTAGAGGTAAACCCTTACTGAATGTCATAGAGGTATTGAGAAAGAATTTATGAAAGTGTAGCAAGGTATCTGACCTTGTCCAGTCTAATGAGAACTTTCCAGACCAAAGATAGCTGACATCCTCCTGTATGTGGTGAGTGGTGAGGCATAGTGGGTGCAAGGTGGACAAAGTTATTGGGTGCCACACACTTCTTGGATGTAAAAGAGGTTTTATTTCTCTTAACAGTCCTTTTTATATTTTTGGGTAAAGAGGGTTAGGGCCAGGACACCCTTAAATAGTTGTAGATTCGTTTAACAGAATTTGAGACTTCAATAGGAGGACAGCCGTGCAGGGAAAGGCCCCCACGTCTGCACATGCAGGAATGCTGTCTCCTATGGCAACAGTCCTTAACAGTTCCCAACTCAAATGTAACAGTTCCTTCAGCTTCAATACAACTGTCTCTTTTAGTTCTTCAACCCTGAGCTCCCGGTCTCTGACTAGACTAGATGATTTACTGGCTCTGAATCCCTTGAGCTCCTCCAATCTTTGCGGTGGTATCTCCCTCAAGCGTCACCCCCACTTCCCTGCTGGGTCCCTAGATTGGCACTACAGATACTTCTCAAGTTTCACCCCTGCTGGCCGGCTCGGTCCCTGGCTTGACTCACAAGGCTGCTCTGCAAATGTCACCTCCGCTGGTTGGGTCCCTGACTTGATCACCGCCTGAAGTTTCCCGATTCTCCACCATGACCATTTGGTGAGAATGCTGCTCCGGTACTTGGCTTCAGTTACTCACTGTGGCCCCTGATAATAAGTTGGTCGGTCCCTTTGTGGTGACAGCTTCCCCTCTACCTCCGATCACTGACAGCTTCCCCTCTACCTCCGATCACTGACAGCTTCCCCTCTACCTCCGATCACTGACAGCTTCCCCTCTACCTCCCATCACTGACAGCTTCCCCTCTACCTCCCATCACTGACAGCTTCCCCTCTACCTCCGATCACTGACAGCTTCCCCTCTACCTCCGATCACTGACAGCTTCCCCTCTACCTCCGATCACTGACAGCTTCCCCTCTACCTCCGATCACTGACAGCTTCCCCTCTACCTCCCATCACTGACAGCTTCCCCTCTACCTCCCATCACTGACAGCTTCCCCTCTACCTCCGATCACTGACAGCTTCCCCTCTACCTCCGATCACTGACAGCTTCCCCTCTACCTCCCATCACTGACAGCTTCCTCTCTACCTCCTATCACTGACAGCTTCCCCTCTACCTCCTATCACTGACAGCTTCCCCTCTACCTCCGATCACTGACAGCTTCCCCTCTACCTCCGATCACTGACAGCTTTCCCTCTACCTCCGATCACTGACAGCTTCCCCTCTACCTCCGATCACTGACAGCTTCCCCTCTACCTCCGATCAATGACAGCTTCCCCTCTACCTCCGATCACTGACAGCTTCCCCTCTACCTCCGATCACTGACAGCTTCCCCTCTACCTCCGATCACTGACAGCTTCCCCTCTACCTCCGATCACTGACAGCTTCCCCTCTACCTCCGATCACTGACAGCTTCCCCTCTACCTCCGATCACTGACAGCTTCCCCTCTACCTCCGATCACTGACAGCTTCCCCTCTACCTCCGATCACTGACAGCTTCCCCTCTACCTCCGATCACTGACAGCTTCCCCTCTACCTCCGATCACTGACAGCTTCCCATCTACCTCCGATCACTGACAGCTTCCCATCTACCTCCGATCACTGACAGCTTCCCCTCTACCTCCGATCACTGACAGCTTCCCCTCTACCTCCGATCACTGACAGCTTCCCCTCTACCTCCCATCACTTACAGCTTCCCCTCTACCTCCGATCACTGACAGCTTCCCCTCTACCTCCGATCACTGACAGCTTCCCCTCTACCTCCGATCACTGACAGCTTCCCATCTACCTCCCATCACTGACAGGTTCCCCTCTACCTACGATCACTGACAGCTTCCCCTCTACCTCCGATCACTGACAGCTTCTCCTCTACCTCCGATCACTGACAGCTTCCCCTCTACCTCCGATCACTGACAGCTTCCCCTCTACCTCCCATCACTGACAGGTTCCCCTCTACCTCCGATCACTGACAGCTTCCCCTCTACCTCCGATCACTGACAGCTTCCCCTCTACCTCCCATCACTGACAGGTTCCCCTCTACCTCCGATCACTGACAGCTTCCCCTCTACCTCCGATCACTGACAGCTTCCCCTCTACCTCCGATCACTGACAGCTTCCCCTCTACCTCCCATCACTGACAGCTTCCCCTCTACCTCCCATCACTGACAGCTTCCCCTCTACCTCCGATCACTGACAGCTTCCCCTCTACCTCCGATCACTGACAGCTTCCCCTCTACCTCCGATCACTGACAGCTTCCCCTCTACCTCCGATCACTGACAGCTTCCCCTCTACCTCCGATCACTGACAGGTTCTCCTCTACCTCCGATCACTGACAGCTTCCCCTCTACCTCCGATCACTGACAGCTTCCCCTCTACCTCCGATCACTGACAGGTTCTCCTCTACCTCCGATCACTGACACCTTCCCCTCTACCTCCGATCACTGACAGCTTCCCCTCTACCTCCGATCACTGACAGCTTCCCCTCTACCTCCGATCACTGACAGCTTCCCCTCTACCTCCGATCACTGACAGCTTCCCCTCTACCTCCGATCACTGACAGCTTCCCCTCTACCTCCGATCACTGACAGCTTCCCCTCTACCTCCGATCACTGACAGCTTCCCCTCTACCTCCGATCACTGACAGCTTCCCCTCTACCTCCGATCACTGACAGGTTCTCCTCTACCTCCGATCACTGACAGCTTCCCCTCTACCTCCGATCACTGACAGCTTCCCCTCTACCTCCGATCACTGACACCTTCCCCTCTACCTCCGTTCACTGACAGGTTCCCCTCTACCTCCGATCACTGACAGCTTCCCCTCTACCTCCGATCACTGACAGCTTCCCCTCTACCTCCGATCACTGACAGCTTCCCCTCTACCTCCGATCACTGACAGCTTCCCCTCTACCTCCGATCACTGACAGCTTCCCCTCTACCTCCGATCACTGACAGCTTCCCCTCTACCTCCGATCACTGACAGCTTCCCCTCTACCTCCCATCACTGACAGCTTCCCCTCTACCTCCGATCACTGACAGCTTCCCTTCTACCTCCGATCACTGACAGCTTCCCCTCTACCTCCGATCACTGACAGCTTCCCCTCTACCTCCGATCACTGACAGCTTCCCCTCTACCTCCGATCACTGACAGCTTCCCCTCTACCTCCGATCACTGACAGCTTCCCCTCTACCTCCGATCACTGACAGCTTCCCCTCTACCTCCGACCACTGACAGCTTCCCCTCTACCTCTGATCACTGACAGCTTCCCCTCTACCTCCGATCACTGACAGCTTCCCCTCTACCTCCGATCACTGACAGCTTCCCCTCTACCTCCGATCACTGACAGCTTCCCCTCTACCTCCGATCACTGACAGCTTCCCCTCTACCTCCGATCACTGACAGCTTCCCCTCTACCTCCGATCACTGACAGCTTCCCCTCTACCTCCGATCACTGACAGCTTCCCCTCTACCTCCGATCACTGACAGCTTCCCCTCTACCTCCGATCACTGACAGGTTCTCCTCTACCTCCGATCACTGACAGCTTCCCCTCTACCTCCCATCACTGACAGCTTCCCCTCTACCTCCGATCACTGACAGCTTCCCCTCTACCTCCAATCACTGACAGCTTCCCCTCTACCTCCGATCACTGACAGGTTCTCCGACTGGCAGAACTGTCACTTCTGGTTGGACTGCAAGCCGCAATCCCAACCCTGCACTGCTCTCTTACTTCTGGATAGGCCCTCCCACAGCCTAGCAGCCAGATGCCACAGGATAGGCCCAATCTCTGGCCTAGCAGCCCGGGGCAGACGACACACGTCCACCCAGACAGCCATCCAGATATATATGCTCTCCCAGCAGGCTAAGGGATTCAAGAAAACCCCTGCCCATTGGCTGAGACACCCCACATACCCATAACCTGACCTTGGGTTGTCCTTCTCGTATCTAGCACCACCAAGTACCCGGCCACCTGGTGGTAGAAGAGAAAAGTGCAACAAGGCCAAACTCAGGGAGAAATTGATGGATCTCTAACAACTGACCAGGGTGACTCCTCCTGGCAAGTCTATTTGTGACTAAACCCCAGGGTACTATAAAAGCATAACGTAACTAATTGTATCTTTGCTTATTATATTATGTCTATGTATTGTAAGGCTGACTTGTTATTAGGAAAACATTTGACCTAACTACATGGCATTTCATGTCTTGTCACATAAACCTGTACTCTGTTTGAGCTTTGTAATATCAAGTCATGTTTGTCATCTGAAACTCTTATCATATCAATGTGAAGTTTGTCATTTAAATGTGTAATACCTATTCTGGAAATCACCACCTTCATGTTATGATAATTCATGAACTCAAGGTATGTTTATAGTGCTAGAGTATAGAAAAGAGAGATTTTATTCCATAAAATAAAACATAAATGAAATTCCTCATGAAGTCTCTGTGACGTCCCATAACCTTCCACCACCTGACCATTTCCTTCTCAGTACTTGTGGAGAGAGAAGCCGGGAGAGACACCTTGGAAAGTGACAATTCTGCAGACAACAGGAAGAACATAGATATCTTCAGCCGGCAGGTAAGTCACTGTTATGGCCGTACACACGATCAGAATTTCCATCAGAAAAATCATCCAAGGTCCATACAAGAATTCAGCTCAAGCTTGCCTTGTATACACACGGTCACACAAAAGTTCTCTGAACTTTCCACCCTCAAGAATGTGGTGACCATAGGTGTGGGCAGCCTATTGCATTAGGGTGTGCACCCCAAAACTCAAACACACATGTGTGTGTATAATATATATATATATATATACTGTATATACACAAATGAACACTCACGTATATGTACATAAAACCACCCATTATGTGCCCGTCTGACACAAGTGCCTTCCTTCACTTTTTTATTAAAAAATAATAAATATATAGATTTTTACTATTCTTTTATAAAACTGTAGAGTGTAAAGTATGGCAGCCACAATCAGCAGAGTCCGGGTGAAGTGTCCGGCTCCTGCAGACACTACAGTTGTGTTGTCCGTACCTCTGTATGGCTGTCATTGCAGAGCTGTAGGCAGTGTGAATGAAGTACAGCTGATAAGTGTGCTGGCTGCAATGTTGTATTGAACTTGTCATTTCTACATTCTCACATTCCTATGACTTAGGCGACTTTCACACTGAGGCGCCATAGCGATAAAAATAGCGCCTGCCAAGGGGTGTCACACGGGAGCGGTGTGTGGCAGGATGCTCAAAAAAGTCCTGCCAGCCGAATCTTTGAGGCGCTGTAGGGGGGTGTATACACCGCTCCTAAAGTGCCCCTGATCATTGAAATCAATGGGCAGCGCCGCCGAACCGCCAGCAAAACGCCGCTGCAGTGCCACTTTGCGGGTGGTTTTAACCCTTTTTCACCCACTAGCGGGGGTTAAAAGTGCCCTGCTAGGGGCCGAATAGCACCGCAAAAATAACGGTAAAGCACTGCTAAAAATGAGCGGCGATTTACCGCTGACGGCGTGACGCCTCAGTGTAAAAGTAATGATGAGGCTGTGTGGGTGGGGGGCAGAGGAGGGGGAGGGGCCACTAAAACATGATAAACCCTGTATAGGGTGTGTGCCGTATACAACCCTCTTCACACCTATGCAGGCTGCACTTCATGCAGATTTTAGGTGCATTTTTGAAAAATTGAAAATACATGTTTAGGCTCCATTCACACTAATGCGTTTTTTGATGCATTTTGCAGAAATACACGGGAATTTTTTAACATGGGTTCCTATGGAACATGTTCACATCAATGCATTTTTGTGCCTCTGCGTTTTTGGAAAAGGTCGGGGACTTTTTTTCATGCAAAATGCAGCGTTTTGCATGTAATAGAATTCAAAGGACCCGCATCAAAAAAAAGCAAGTACCGCGTTTTTTGCTGTGTTTTTACTGCGTTTTTCCGCATTTTGTGTTTTTTTTTCCCCTTTCATTTTTTTAAACACTGTATACAGTGTAAAAAAAATCTGTAAAAAAAAAAAACCCAAAACGTGGCAAAAACGCATGTTCAAAAACGCTGCAAGCACCACAAAAAACACTGCAGAAATGCTCAAAAGCAACATGCATAGGTGCCTAAGGCTCCATTCACACTAGCGCGTTTTTTGATGCATTTTGCAGAAATACACGGGAATTTTTTAACATGGGTTCCTATGGAACATGTTCACATCAATGCATTTTTGTTTCTCTGCATTTTTGGAAAAGGTCGGGGACTTTTTTTCATGCAAAATGCAGCGTTTTGCATGTAATAGAATTCAATGGACCCGCATCCAAAATGCAAGTGCACCATTTTTGCAGTGTTTTTGGTGCGTTTTTTATTTGTTTTTGCCGTTTTTTTTTTTTTGTTATTTTTTTTAAATTTTTTTTGACTGTATACAGTCACAAAAAAAAAAAACTGTAATAAAAAAAAAAAACGCAAAACGTGGCAAAAACGCAGCAAAAACGCTGTAAAAACGCTGCTCAAAAACATGGCAAGCATGAAGAAAAAAACTCCAAAAACACTCAAAAGCAACATGCATAGGTGTGAATCCAGCCTAAGGCTCCATTCACACCTATGCATGTTGCTTTTGAGCGTTTTTGGAGGGTTTTTTTTTCATGCTTGCCACGTTTTTGAGCAGCGTTTTTGCCGCAATTTTGCCACGATTTTGCTGCGATTTGCGTTTTTCTTTTTTTTTTTTTTTTTTTTTTACAGTTTTTTTACAGTCTTAAAAAAAATAAAAAAAAAAACAAAAACAAAAAAACGGCAAAAACGCATCAAAAACGCTGCAAAAACGGTGCACTTGCGTTTTTGATGCTTGTCCATTGAATTCTATTACATGCAAAACGCTGCTTTTTGCATGAAAAAAAGTCCCCGACCCTTTCCAAAAATGCAGAGAAACAAAAATGCATTGATGTGAACATGTTCCATAGGAACCCATGTTAAAAAAATTCCCATGTATTTCTGCAAAATGCATCAAAAAACGCGCTAGTGTGAATGGAGCCTTATGATCCATTGAAGTCTATGGAACCAAAAACACAACCTGCTGGTCTCTGGCCTTTTCATAAAATGCTCAGATGTGAACTACATCCATAGGAAACCATGTTAAATGGACTGTAGTGTGTTTCTGCAAAACAGAAAATGCACTAAAAAATGCCTAGGTGTGAACCAGGCCTCAGGTTGCTCTACATGCTCAGGTTTTTTCTTCAGATCACTAGCTGACAGGCGCTTCCATCAACACAAGCGATGCTGGGACTCTGTATTCTGATGGGGGGGCTCCTCACTGTCAGAATACACTGATTAGGGTCGTAGCCGATTGGCTGCAATCCACTCACTAAACAAGGTTCTGTCTAACAGGGAGGGGCTACACCCAAACTGAAATGAAGGCCACGCATGCTCAACTGGCTCCAGCCGGCCCCCTTCACTGCTGTGACTTGTCCCCTTTTAGACCCCTTTCACACTGGGGAGCTGCATTAGCGGTAAAGTGCTGATAGTTTTAGTGGCTCTTTACTGCTGTTTAAGTGGCTCTTTTCGGACACTAGTGGGGCACTTTTATCTCCTGCTAGAAGAAAGGGTTAAAACTGGCGACACTTCCGAATGGCTTTGCAGCGCTGCCCATTCATTCCAATGGACATGGGGCGGTTTAGAAGCGGTGTATACATCGCTACCACCCCACCCCAAAGATGCGGCTCGCGGGACCTTTTCTAATGTCCTACAAGCTCCCCGCCCGGGTGTGGAAGCACTCTGACTTTCATACTCAGGCGCTTTACAGGCGCTTTACAGGCGCTAAAAATGCCTGAAAAGTCTTAAAGCGGTAGTAAACCCGCTGACACTTTTTTGTTTTTTATACACCTGTAAGGAAAAAGGCATAATGAGCTAGTATGCACCACATACTAGCTCATTATGAAATACTTACCTTAGAAGGAGGTGTCGGTATCTCACCTGGTCCACGCCGAGGTAGCTGACATGTTGCCTCGGCGTGTCTTCCGGGTATTGCAGCTCCAGTGCTGTGAGTGGCTGGAGCCGCGATGCCGTCACTCCTGCGCATGCGCGCGGGAGACTTCTTTCCGGAAAGGTCCGGCATCTGCCGAGAATCCCCTGTGTGCATGCGCTGCTGCAGTCAGGGGCTCATTGCAAGGGGAATATATGTCCTAAACCGTACAGGATTAGGAGATATTTTTTACCTACAGGTAAGTCTTATTATAGGCCTTATTATAGGCTCAGCTGTAGGTAAAAGATAAGAATGTGACTTTACAATCACTTTAAGTCTTAAGGGGTCTTAAGTGACTGGCTGTGGTGACACTCCAGCCTCCCCATCATGCCATGCAGGGTTAATGTCCCTCTATGGTATGTGATGATGTCACGGCTTTGGGGTGAAGGAAGAGACATTAGAGTAAGAAGGTCGCTGGTTCAAATCCCAACCACGACACTACCTGCCTGGAGTTTCCATGTTCTCCCTGCGCCTGCGTGGGTTTCCTCCGGGTCCTCCGGTTTCCTCCCACACTACAAAGACATGCTGGGAGGATAATTGGCTCCTGTCTAAATTGTCCCCAGTATATGAATGTGAGTTAGGGACCTTAGATTGTAAGCTCCTTGAGGGTAGGGACTGATGGGAATGTACAATGTATATGTAAAGCGCTGCGTAAATTGACGGCGCAATATAAGTACCTGAAATAAATAAAAATTAAAAATAAATCAGGTAAGTGAAAGAGGTTACCCCCCTCCCCCTCCCCCACACACTGCAAGGATGGACTTTTCTGGGCTGTATTATTATGATAAGAGTTTTTGATAGGTTAGGAATTCCTGGGACTTCTGAGGTGCTACATAGATGTATTCCATACACACACATTATATGTTATTAAAAATAATAATGTTATCAGGATATAATGTGTATGTGGGAATACATTTATGTAACACCTCAGAAGTCCCAGGAATTCCTAACCTGTTCAAGAATGTTACTTTCTCTTTCCATAAACCTGAATGTATAGTGGAAAAGGCCGAGAAAGAAGGTCAGTACTCACAGGTAAAAGGCTGAGATCTTCAGTCATCCCCGGGGAGAGCTGTGCTGTGTGCTGGACAGGAGGAAAGAGATGGAGAGTGCACTGTGACATCACTTCCTGCTCCTCCCACCTGTACTGGAGCTCCTCCCACCTGTACTGGAGCTCCTCCCACCTGTACTGGAGCTCCTCCCACCTGTATTGGAGCTCCTCCCACCTGTACTGGAGCTCCTCCCGCCTGTACTGGAGCTCCTCCCATCTGTACTGGAGCTCCTCCCACCTGTACTGCAGCTCCTCCCACCTGTACTGGAGCTCCTCCCACCTGTACTGCAGCTCCTCCCACCTGTACTGGAGCTCCTCCCACCTGTATTGGAGCTCCTCCTACCTGTACTGGAGCCCCTCCCACCTGTAAAGGAGCTCCTCCCACCTGTATTGGAGCTCCTCCCACCTGTACTGGAGCTCCTCCCACCTGTATTGGAGCTCCTCCTACCTGTATTGGAGCTCCTCCCACCTGTACTGGAGCTCCTCCCACCTGTACTGGAGCTCCTCCCACCTGTACTAGAGCTCCTCCCACCTGTACTGGAGCTCCTCCCACCTGTATTGGAGCTCCTCCCATATGTACTGGAGCTCCTCCCACCTGTACTGGAGCTCCTCCCACCTGTACTGAAGCTCCTCCCACCTGCATTGGAGCTCCTCCCACCTGTACTGGAGCTCCTCCCACCTGTATTGGAGCTCCTCCCACCTGTACTGGAGCTCCTCCCACCTGTATTGGAGCTCCTCCCACCTGTACTGGAGCTCCTCCCACCTGTATTGGAGCTCCTCCCACCTGTACTGGAGCTCCTCCCACATGTATTGTAGTTCCTCCCACCTGTATTGGAGCTCCTCCCACCTGTACTGGAGCTCCTCCCACCTGTATTGGAGCTCCTCCCACCTGTATTAGAGCTCCTCCCACCTGTACTGGAGCTCCTCCCACCTGTATTGGATCTCCTCCCACCTGTACTGGAGGTCCTCCCACCTGTATTGGAGCTCCTCCCACCTGTACTGGAGCTCCTCCCACCTGTACTGGAGCTCCTCCCACCTGTACTGGAGGTCCTCCCACCTGTATTGGAGCTCCTCCCACCTGTACTGGAGCTCCTCCCACATGTATTGTAGCTCCTCCCGCCTGTATTGGAGCTCCTCCCACCTGTACTGGAGCTCCTCCCACATGTATTGTAGCTCCTCCCGCCTGTATTGGAGCTCCTCCCACCTGTACTGGAGCTCCTCCCACCTGTACTGGAGCTCCTCCCACCTGAACTGGAGCTCCTCCCACCTGTATTGGAGCTCCTCCCACCTGTATTAGAGCTCCTCCTGCCTGTACTGGAGCTCCTCCCACCTGTACTGGAGCTCCTCCCACCTGTACTGGAGCTCCTCCCACCTGTATTGGAGCTCCTCCCACCTGTATTGGAGCTCCTCCCACCTGTATTGGAGCTCCTCCCACCTGAACTGGAGCTCCTCCCACCTGTATTGGAGCTCCTCCCACCTGTATTAGAGCTCCTCCTGCCTGTACTGGAGCTCCTCCCACCTGTACTGGAGCTCCTCCCACCTGTACTGGAGCTCCTTCCACCTGTACTGGAGATCCTCCCACCTGTATTGGAGCTCCTCCCACGTGTACTGGAGCTCCTCCCACCTGTATTGGAGCTCCTCCCACCTGTATTGGAGCTCCTCCCACCTGTACTGGAGCTCCTCCCACCTGTATTGGAGCTCCTCCCACCTGTATTGGAGCTCCTCCCACCTGTACTGGAGCTCCTCCCACATGTATTGTAGCTCCTCCCACTTGTATTGGAGCTCCTCCCACCTGTACTGGAGCTCCTCCCACATGTATTGTAGCTCCTCCCACCTGTACTGGAGCTCCTCCCGCCTGTATTAGAGCTCCTCCCACCTGTACTGGAGCTCCTCCCACCTGTACTGGAGCTGTGAAAGCCCGGACAGGAACCCGAGGAGAGAGACAGATGCTGTATCAGAGAGGAGTTTGACAAGCTGTCTTCTGGTACACAGGGGATAGGATGGTGGGTGACTCCTGTGAGGACTGCAGCCACAGCTGTAATGTAAGCAGTCAGGAAGTATCCGATGCTCTCTGAAGTTCACATGCTTCATCTCTGACAGCGGACGGCGGAGTGATATTCAGCTGATAGGGATGCTGTAGCCGGAACTACAGAGTCAGCATCGGAAAATGCGGCTGACTGACTGATTACTCTGCGGCCAGTGGCTGCAGTTCCCACCGTAGTTGTACACATCCATGACAAATAGTCCCACTTGCAGCTAGCTACCAGTGTCAATAAGAAAAAAAAAGAATTCTCACACATTTTGGCAGCAAAAAAAGCCCTGGGGTGTGCCTGGGCATTAGGGTGTGCCTGGGCATTAGGGTGTGCCCAGGCACCCCCGGCACCCCCCGTGCGCACGCCTATGGCGGTGACGTACAACACTACGACAAGCCCAGAAAATGAAGTTCAATGCTTCCGAGCATGCATCAAATTGTTTCCGAGCATGCGTAGGAATTGTTTTTTGTGTGTCGGATTTGCTCCAGACGACCAGAATTTCCGATAGGAACTTTTTCCGTCAGAAAAATAGAGAACCTGCTCTCAATCTTTTGCTGGTGGAAATTCCACCAGCAAAAGTCCAATGGAGCGTACACACGGTCGGAATTTCCGACCAAAAGCTCACATCGGACTTTTTCTGGTGGAAATGAAGATCGTGTGTACGGGGCATTAGAGATTACTCTCTGTCTTCCACCTTTCCCTGTCTGACAGTCTCTGGGAGCGTCACCACACTCTCTGTGGACCTTGTCTGGAGGTAAAGTGGCTCTCCAGTCCAAAATATGGGGAATAGGCTTCCCAAGGATCAGGCATAGGAGGCAGATGATCACAGCTACATATATCTTCTCTCAACTGGGTATTGAGACCATAAAGGAGATACAGAGTCACCCCCGTGCTGCTGAGGCTCTGTCAGTGATTTCTATCCATGCTTGTTAACATCTACCTATGGGTAAGAGGCAGTGTGTTTGGGTGACGGTGGCGGTCTCTTCACTTATTTGATACCTCAAGACACATCTCTTTGGCTTTTTTCAGACTTTTTAAAAGTGAATTACATTTATATGTGTTTGCCAGTTGAGTCTGAGCCAGCAATATTTTTTGGGTTCATGTTGGACTTTTTTCAAGCGCTTCACCATTTTCTATATATTTTGTTTGTGTTTTGTCCATGAATATTGTGATAGCCGCTGTTTAGTACTAATATTATATGCTCCCAGCGCAACAAATTTGGGGTTTTCTATTATATATGGAAACACGACATGCTTCTGCGTGTTGCAATCCTCTTTCTAAATGGGTAAAATGGGCTAAGTAGGAGACTAACCCTATGTAGGGCTATCCCCACAAGAGCTGCTGTAGCTGTCCACAGGTTCTTTCCCCAATCAGTGCAGGTAACCTGGCTCACACCGGCTTCCCATCCACACAAGTTCAATAAACCATCCAGGGATATCTTTTTGAAGTTTATTGCTCAGTAACTAATAATTTAGGAGGACAGTAGGGTATGATATACTCCAAAATACATGGTGCACAAATTGCAGAGGACTCTGTTGTCCATTTACCCAGCAGCAATACTGTATCCTCCTCCGCTGGGGGCCAGGGGGATTGATAAATAGGTTTTAGTAGAAAATGGACTGAGATGACCTAGCTTCTGGCAGCTGCAGGACCATCGAACGGTGCCCACAGAGGGGGGTTTGCTTCATTGAGTAGTCCATGAAATATGTCCTCCAGCAGAGTAGCCTGGCTTCCATTCCAGGAAGAGGGGTCCAAAGGCAAGCAGCCCCCCTTCCCGTGAGCTCCTGGATCCATCCCCACAGGGGGAGAAGAGAACAGACTCTCCAGGGTTCAAGCCCATTTAACTGTAACCCAGCCACAACCTGAGCACACCTCCCCAGGGATTGGCTAGGTCCTCCTAAAAATTCAGGCCAGGAATTTTTAACCTCCCACCCTAAGCTCCAGAAGCTTCTTCCAGAAGTAAGGGGAGGTAATCAAACCCCATTTTATTTACATCTGTTAATGGAGATTTCACATAAACTCATATGTAACAAACTGCATTCAATTATTTGCGCTAGGCCCCAATTTTGAACAGGTCCCCCCAACATCTAAAATCTGGAAATTAACATTAGAGTGCCATCTGTTTGCTTACAAATGATTATTGTCATTGCATACAAAAGGAATATAGAACCTACTGTAAGTACAAAGTATTCCATTAGTTGTACTAGGGCTATTGTAACCACTCACCGCAATCTCACGTACCTGTACATCATTCTGCTATAAGTGGTTGTACCGGGATGATATTCAGCTACAGGCTTCACCCTGGTACTGCTTTTATAGCCGATGCTTGGCTTTCTTATAATGACAACCAATGCAGCTAACACCTCCCCCCCCCTGCCGCCTTCTGCCGCTCTGCCTGGGCTCTCCCATCCCACCAAGAGGCCCAAGTGACCAGCCGGCACATCCGCTGGCTGGCCAGAGACCCGCACAAATCTGGAATCAGCTTTGATCAGGTCTGGAGTCTGGAAACCTGGAAGTGACTCAGTGTGGTGATCGGTAGTGTGGTGTGTCGCTCTGATACACCGCATCTCCAATCCCGGTAAAGAACCAATGACGTAAGCTATTTACCATGTGATCAGCTGTGTCCAATCACAGCTGATTGGAACCAGGAAGTGCCATTTATCACTTTTTCTCTATTCACGCCGACAAGTGAATGGAGGAGAGCCAATTGTCAGGGGGGATCTGTGCTGATAATCAGCGCATCAATTATCAGTGTAGACCCATCAAGGATGCCCACTAGAGCCCACCAGGAATGCCAAACAGGGCCCTTCAAGGATACTATTAGGGGTGCCAATCAATTCCCATCAGTAATGCCTGTCAGCGTCTCCTCATCAGGGCTTCCTATCAGTGCCATCTATCAGTTCCCATCAGTGCCATCCTTCAGTGCCCATCAGTGCCCATTAATGCCACCTACAAGTGCTCATCAGTGTTGCCTATCACTGCCCGTCAGTGCTCATTCGAGACACCTACAAGTGCCCATCAGTGCGCCCTATCAGTGCTGCCAATCAGTGCCACCAATCAGTGCCACCAACCAGTGCCCATTAGTGCCACCTACAAGTGCCCATCAGTGCCGCATATCAGTGCCCATCGGTGCCGCCTATCAGTGCCCATCAGTGTTGCCTATCACTGCCCGTCAGTGCCCATTAGTGACACCTACAAGTGCCCATTAGTGCCACCTACAAGTGCCCATCAGTGTGGCCTATCAGATGATGGGTCACAGCTAGAGGAAGGCAGTAACGTGAGCCCAGAGAGAGGGGGTGCCCAAGAAGGACAGCAATCTGGCAGTCATGTTCCCCCAGCTGCAGCATACTGCCAGCTTTGCTTCAGTGATGAGGAGGGAGGGGAAGATGAGGTCACTGACTCCAAGTGGGTGCCTGATAGGAGAGAGGAGGAGGAGGAGGCACATCAACAACGAGGCAGGATGCCCTCCAGGGGCCAGTTTAAGGGCAGCACACCGACTGCATCATACCGCAGAGCTTCGCATTTGCAGGGCACTGCTGTCTCTGCACATTATTCCAAAATTTTTTTGTTGTGGGCCTTTTTTGAGACGAGTGCATCAGATCGCACCAGTGCTAATTGCAACATATGTCTCAAGCATATCTCGCGTGGCCAAAACATCACCCGCTTGGGCACCACATTCTTGACCAGACATATGTTGACCTGCCATTCAGTTCCTTGGCAAGCGTACCTAAAAGACCCACACCAAAGAACAAAGAGGACCTCTCCTTGCTCCTCATCAGCTGGGATCTCCAAACCCACTATACCTTCAGTCCTCTCTGAGACCTGCACTGAGAGGAATGAAGCTGTAGAATTAGGTGTGTCACAGCCAAGTACTTGCGGGCAATCTGCTATCGGTACATTGACATTAGATTGTACCAGGCAAATTGCCTGCCCCAGCTGCTGCACCACAGAAAAAAGTTCAATCCCAGCCATCCACATGCCCAGGGGTTGAATGCTAGCTTGGCAAAATTGCTAGCACTTCAACTGCTACCTTTCCAGCAGGTAGACTCTGCCCCCTTTTGTGAGTTTGTGGAATGTGCGGTTTCTCAGTGGCAGGTTCCCAAGCGCCACTTTTTCTCGTGGAAGGCGATTCCAGCTCTCTACTGGCATGTGTAAGGCAATGTCCTGGCCTCGCTGGACTGGGCGGTAAGAGGTAATGTGCATATTACTGCTGACTCATGGTCTAACAGGCATGGACAGGGACGTTACCTATATTTCACGGCACACTGGGTGACTCTGCTGGCAGCTGGGAAGGATGCAGGACAAGGTGCAGTAGTGTTGGAGGTTGTTCCACCACCACGTCTCCAAAATGCTACTACTGGTGATTCTGACACACCTCTCTCCTCCCCCCCTCCTCTTCTTCTTCCTCCATGGTCTCTTCTTGTGCTTTGTCCTCGGAACCAGCGGTGCTCCGTAGGCATTCAAGGGGCTACGCAAGTACACAGGCCAAAAGATGCCATGCAGTGCTTAAGCTGGTGTGCTTGGGGGACAGGAGCCACACTGGGGCAGAGATTCTGCCAACTATGCAGGGGCAGGCTCAGAGGTGGTTGACGCAACGTCAGCTTAAGCCAGGAATGGTGGTTTGTGACAATGGCACCAACCTCCTCTCTGCCCTCCGACAGGGACAACTGACCCATGTGCCCTGTTTGGCTCACATCCTTAACTTGGTGGTGCAGCGGTTCCTGGGCAGGTACCTGGGCTTACAGGATGTCCTGAGGCAGGCCAGGAAAGTCCGTGTGCATTTCTGCTGGTCATATAATGCCAGTGCTCGGCTGGCTGACCTCCAAAAGGAATGCAACCTGCCCAAGAACCGCCTAATCTGTGACATGCCCACCAGGTGGAACTCAACGTTGGCCATGCTGCAGCAGCTGCACATGCAGCAGAGGGCCATCAATGAGTACCTGTGCGACTATGGCACCAGGACAGGGTCAAGGGAGCTTGTTTTTTTCCCCATGCCAGTGGGCCATGATCAGGGATGCATGCACTGTCCTGTCCCATTTGAGGAGGCCACTGGGTGAACAGTGACAGTGCATGCATCAGTGACACTGTCCCCCTTGTCCACCTGTTGGAGCACACGCTGCGTGGAATAATGGACAGGGCACTTGAGGCAGAACAGAGGCAGTAAGACGTGGACTTCCTTAGCTCTCAAGGCCCCCTTTATCCAGACAGTGTTCCTGCGTGCCCGCTGATCACACAGGAAGTGGAGGAGGAGGATTGTGTCAGCATGGAGGTGGAGCCTGGCACACAGCATCAGCAGCAGTCTTATAGGGGTCATTTACAGTCCCAAGAAACCCATGGACTTGTACATGGCTGGGAGGAGGTGGCTGCAGATCATGTCATCCTTAGTGACCCAGAGGACTCCGGATCGAATGTCTCAGCAAACCTACACTGCATGGCCTCCCTGATCCTCGTATTTGTGGTATCAAGGAGAGAGATTGTTACTGGCTGGCAACCCTCCTTGATCCACGTTACAAGGGTAAGGTTGTGGACCTTATCTTGCCGTCGCAGAGGGAGCAGAGGATGAAACATCTTCGGGAGGCCTTGCAGAAAGGTCTGTGCAACGCATTCCCAGAGACTGGGAGGTTACAAACTCCTGTTCCTGGACAACGTGTTGCTGAGGCTTCGGTCAGTCAAAGAAGGAGCGGTGGAGAAGGTGGCCGTTTGACTGAAGCGTTCAGACAATTTTTTAGTCTGTAGCCCCAAGGTATGATCGGTTCCAGCAACCATCGCCAGCATCTGTTTTACATGGTGCAGGAATACCTAGGGGCAAGATCTGACTTGGACACCTTTCCCACCAAAAATCCTCTGGGTTACTGGGTCTTGAGGATGGATCACTGGCCAGAGCTTGCACAGTATGCAATTGAGCTACTGGCCTGTCCTGCATCCAGCGTTCTTTTAGAACACACATTCAGTGCTGCTGGAGGCTTTGCAACCGATCACAGGATGCGGGTGTCCACTGACTGGGTCGATCGACTGACCTTCATAAAAATGAATCAGTCTTGGATCACCAAGCAACTGATGCTGATGTAACCAAATATTTTTTTTTTGAAATGTCAGATCCCTTCAAGACTGCCTATGCTGATGCTGAGTGACTATCCTGTTATGCTGAGTAATTATCCTCTTCCTCCTCAATGATCATGCTGATAGCTTGTAAGAATATTTTTGGTTCTGGGCACTGCCACCAGTGCCTAAGGCCCAATTTTTCAGCCCCTGTTTAACAGGGGCATGTAATTACAATTCTTGATCTAATATTTCACAGCAGGGCCTTGTGAGGGATTACAGTGTTGTGGCCACAGCAACACCTAAGGCCCAAATTTCTGCTGCGTATATAGGGCAGGACCCTACTTTCAAACATCCAACTTACAAACGACTCCTACTTGCAAACGGAAGGAGACAACAGGAAGTGAGATGAAATCTACCCCTAGGAAGGGAAATTCTCTCCTGTAAGAGTTAATATGGGAAAAAACATTTCTCCTTTCCACTGGTGCTTTATCACCAGTCCTTGTTTCACAAAAAAAACCCAAATTTTCAAAAAACATTTGTCATTGGGACAAAAAGTGAGGTGAAATCTTCTGAAGAGGAGGAAAGACAGCAAAACAAATGTCACAGGGGTGATAACCCTTCCCTATGTTTTCCAAAAAGCTTAAAATAGATTTTTTGGCTGGAGCTAAACACGTTAAAAATGTACCCGTTCAAAATTACAAACAGATTCTACTTAACAACAAACCTACAGTCCCTGTCTTGTTTGCACCGCCTGTATACTGCTGTTTCCTTTTTTAATTTGGGTGCGGGGTCCCCCTTAATATCCATACAAGACCCAAAGGGCCTGGTAATGGACTGGGGGGTACCCATGCCGTTTGTCTCACTGATTTTCATCCATATTGCCAGGACCCGACATTACATTAAACCCGCAAGCAGTTTTAAATGACTTTTATTCTTTAGAAATGACATTTTGTGCAGGGACTGTTCTAAACACGGGAAACACGCGTCACTTTACAGGCATACTATAGACACCCCCCAGGTACGATATTTAAAGGAATATTTCACTTTTTTTCCACTTTAAGCATTATTAAATTCACTGCTCCCGAAAAAACGGCCGTTTTTAAACTTTTTTTTGCATTGATACATGTCCCCTGGGGCAGGACCCGGGTCCCTAAACCCTTTTTAGGACAATACCATGCAAATTAGCCTTTAAAATGAGCACTTTTGATTTAGAGCGTTCGAGTCCCATAGACGTCAATGGGGTTCTAACCTTCGTGCGAATTTTCGGTCCGTTCGCAGGTTCTGGTGCGAACCGAACCGGGGGGTGTTCAGCTCATCCCTACTATTCAGAACAATTATTCTGGCGATTGAAATAAATTAACACTCGAGTGCTAAACACACCCAGCGTTAATCTGCGTTTTCATGCGTTTTACATGTGTTTCCAAGCGGTAAGCATTTTTTTAATCCAAACTCTGATGCTCCTGGACGCACTGGCAGTGTTTTTTTTTCCTGCCACTAAACTCTCCTGCTACTAAACGCTACTAAAAGCCTACACTATATTACCAAAAGTATTGGGACGCCTGCCTTTACACACACATGAACTTTGATGACATCCCAGTCTTAGTCCGTAGGGTTCAATATTGAGTTGGCCCATCCTTTGCAACTATAACAGATTCAACTCTTCTAGGAAGGCCGTCCACAAGGTTTAGGAGGGTGTCTATGGGAATGTTTGACCATTCTTCCAGAAGAACATTTGTGAAGTCAGGTACTGATGTTGGACAAGAAGACCTGGCTCGCAGTCTCCGCTCTAATTCTGCTCAAATGTGTTCTATGGGGTTGAGGTCAGGACTCTGTGCAGGCCAGTCAAGTTTCTCCACCCCAAACTCTCTCATCCATGTCTTTATGGACCTTGCTTTGTGCACTGGTGCGCAGTCATGTTGGAACAGGAAGGGACCATCCCCAAACTGTTCCAACAAAGTTGGGAGCATGAAATTGTCCAAAATGTCTTGGTGTGCTGACGTCTTAAGAGTTCCCTTCACTGGAACTAAGGGGCCAAGTCCAACCCCTGAAAAACAACCCCACACCATAATCCCCCTCCCCCACACCATAATCCCCCCTCCACCAAATGATTTGGACCAGTGCACAAAGCAAGGTCCATAAAGACATGGGTGAGCGAGTTTGAGGTGGAAGAACTTAACTGGCCTGGAGAGAGTCCTGATCTCAACCCAATAGAACACCTTTGGGATGAATTAGAACGGAGACTGCGAGCCAGGCCTTCTCATCCAACATCAGTGCCTGACCTCACAAATGCTCTTCTGGAAGAATGGTCAAACATTCCCATAGACACCCTCCTAAACCTTGTGGACGGCCTTCCCAGAAGAGTTGAAGCTGTTATAGCTGCAAAGGGTGGACCAACTCAATATTGAACCCTACGGACTAAGACTGGGATGTCATTAAAGATCATGTGTGTGTAAAGGGAGACGTCCCAATACTTTTGACAATATAGTGTATGTGTGCATGGACACATAGGCTTATATACATGAGAGTTTAGAGGCAGGAAAATAGAAAACTCCAGACACCCCTAGAAGCAGCTGTAAAAACGTTGTGTCTACATGAGGGCTTATAGGGGAGAATGACGTAAAAGCAGCAATATTTGGATCCTGGACCCCAATGTACACATTGACCCTCACAATCATATCAATTATTTGCATGTTAGTTATACAAAAATATATATATTATTAATATTGTTGGTGTTATTATTAATGTTTTTATTAATATTATTTTATGTATTTATTTGTATCTCATTGATATTCACATAAACTAGGTGGTCAATGAAAAGGTGAAGTGAAGGAGACCTAGTAATGCCGCGTACACCCGGGCGGACTTTTCACCCGGACTGGCCAGACGGATCGAATCCGGTTTCAAACCTTTCCGCCGGATCTCTGCCGGACCCAGTTCCTATCGAGAAATCCGCTCGTCTGTATGCTGGTCCCACGGACAAAAAACGACACATGCTCAGAAGCAAGTAGGAGACGGAAGCGCTGGGTCTGGTAACACTAGTGTTCATATTGTAGGTAGCACATTCCTCACGCTGCAAATTCTGTGATCGTTGAATGCAGCGCAGTATTGTCTTCTTTATAATGCTAGAAGAATGAAGTTGTTTTGCTGCCTCATATTCACACAGGGCTCTCCCAAACTGATTTCTGGATTATTTCTCTTGATCTCATGAATTATATTTTATTTTTTAAAAGCCCGATCTCCGTACTAATGTTTACACATTTGTTTTTTTGTGTCATCTTTTATTATTTTTTATTTCATCAAGATTTTTTTTTTAGGATTGTTACAAAAATATTTTCTAGTAATCTCCATATATATATTATTTTTATTTTTTTTTATTTTGTTTTTGGTGTAAAGTTACCACAAGAATCTTTTTTTTATTTTTTTATTTTTTTTTTGGTGTAAAGTTATCATAAGAACCTTTTTTTAAAATTTTTTTTTAATTTTTTTTTTTGGTGTAAAGTTACCACAAGAACATTAGATATTTTTTTATGGAACCTCAAGGAGGTTGTTGTCCCTTGTTAATTTGACAATGTCTTTCAAAAATGCATTTTAATAAAAACACATAGGCAAGTATTTTCATAAAATAAAATATCCATTTATTCTGGTTAATAAAATAAAGAGGAAGGCAACGCTGGAGAAACTTTTGGAATTTGCAAAGCCTTTTGGCCCCCAGGGCACACATCAAGTCTGTGGAAAAGAAAATTGGGATCTTGAGGAGTCCATATAATAGGGAGCCCAATCTGGTCCAGGAATCCCAGAGATCAAAAGCAGCAGAAGATGACATGGTAGTGGCTTGTGTAGTACCACAGCCTTCATCTTCAGACCAGACTGAACCCAGGTCATCACTTTCTTCTCTTCCCTGCAGCCTTCCCTCCACACTGCCTTGCAGCCTTCCCTGCACCCTTCCCTGCAGCCTTCCCTCCACACTTCCCTGCACCCTTCCCTGCACCCTTCCCTGCAGCCTTCCCTCCAAACTGCCCTGCACCCTTCCCTGCACCCTTCCCTGCAGCCTTCCCTCCACACTTCCCTGCACCCTTCCCTGCACCCTTCCCTGCACCCTTCCCTCCACGCTGCCCTGCACCCTTCCCTGCACCCTTCCCTCCACGCTGCCCTGCAGCCTTCCCTGCAGCCTTCCCTGCACCCTTCCCTGAACCCTTCCTTGCAGCCTTCCCTGAACCCTTCCCTGCAGCCTTCCCTGCAGCCTTCCCTCCACACTGCCCTGCACCCTTCCCTGCACCCTTCCCTCCACGCTTCCCTGCACCCTTCCCTGCACCCTTCCCTGCAGCCTTCCCTCCACACTGCCCTGCACCCTTCCCTGCACCCTTCCCTCCACACTGCCCTGCACCCTTCCCTGCACCCTTCCCTGCACCCTTCCCTCCACACTGCCCTGCACCCTTCCCTGCACCCTTCCCTGCACCCTTCCCTCCACGCTGCCCTGCAGCCTTCCCTGCAGCCTTCCCTGCACCCTTCCCTGAACCCTTCCTTGCAGCCTTCCCTGAACCCTTCCCTGCAGCCTTCCCTGCAGCCTTCCCTCCACACTGCCCTGCACCCTTCCCTGCACCCTTCCCTCCACGCTTCCCTGCACCCTTCCCTGCACCCTTCCCTGCAGCCTTCCCTCCACACTGCCCTGCACCCTTCCCTGCACCCTTCCCTCCACACTGCCCTGCACCCTTCCCTGCACCCTTCCCTGCACCCTTCCCTCCACACTGCCCTGAACCCTTCCCTGCAGCCCTCCCTCCACACTGCCCTGCAGCCTTCCTTGGAGGCTGTGGCTCTGGTGGTTGACTTGTGGCAGGAGGAGGAGGAGGAGGAGGGGCTTGCTCAGCCCCTTGTGAAGGACATCAGAAAAAAGTTTTTTCACACAGGAGGCGTTGGCCCTTCTCCATTTCAAGCGACCTGCTGGCTAAATAGCAGCCATAGGACTCTTCAGGTTGGGGGGCTCTTGAGGAAATTTGTAGCTTCTCACTTGAGGCACAGTGATGCCCCTTCTGTCACCGTCCCCTTCCTGGGCCTTTTTGTATGAAGGCGGACGGGAGGCACCTGCTATTGTGTGAGGCTCCTACTGGGCCCGGCCTCCTCCTATGTGACACTTACCCCCAGCCTCCTCCTGGATGACACTAACCCCAGCCCCCTCCTGGATGACACTAACCCCGGCCTCCTCCTGGATGACACTAACCCCGGCCTCCTCCTGGATGTCACTGTGCCCAGCCTCCTCCTGGATGACACTGTGCATGGACTCCTCCTGGATGTCACTGGGCCCGGCCTCCTCCTGGATGTCACTGGGCCCGGCCTCCTCCTGGATGTCACTGGGCCCGGCCTCCTCCTGGATGTCACTGGGCCCGGCCTCCTCCTGGATGTCACTGGGCCCGGCCTCCTCCTGGATGACACTAACCCTGGCCTCCTCCTGGATGACACTAACCCCAGCCTCCTCCTGGATGACACTAACCCCGGCCTCCTCCTGGATGTCACTGGGCCTGGCCTCCTCCTGGATGTCCTGGATGTCACTGGGCCCGGCCTCCTCCTGAATGACACTAACCCCGGCCTCCTCCTGGATGACACTAACCCCGGCCTCCTCCTGGATGACACTGCGCACAGCCTCCTCCTGGATGTCACTGGGCCTGGCCTCCTCCTGGATGTCACTGGGCCTGGCCTACTCCTGGATGACACTAACCCTGGCCTCCTCCTGGATGACACTAACTCCAGCTTCCTCCTGGATGACACTGGGCCCGGCCTCCTCCTGGATGTCACTGGGCCCGGCCTCCTCCTGGATGACACTGTGCCCGGCCTCCTCCTGGATGACACTGGACCCGGCCTCCTCCTGGAGGACACTAATCCCAGCCTCCTCCTGGATGACACTAACCCTGGCCTCCTCCTGGATGACACTAACCCCAGCTTCCTCCTGGATGACACTGGGCCCGGCCTCCTCCTGGATGACACTGGGCCCGGCCTCCTCCTGGATGTCACTGGGCCCGGCCTCCTCCTGGATGTCACTGGGCCCGGCCTCCTCCTGGATGACACTAACCCCGGCCTCCTGCTGGATGTCACTGGGCCCGGCCTCCTCCTGGATGTCACTAACCCCGGCCTCCTCCTGGATGACACTAACCCCGGCCTCCTCCTGGATGACACTGGGCATAGCCTCCTCCTGGATGTCACTGGGCCCGGCCTCCTCCTGGATGTCACTGGGCCTGGCCTACTCCTGGATGACACTAACCCCGGCCTCCTCCTGGATGACACTAACCCCAGCTTCCTTCTGGATGACACTGGGCCCGGCCTCCTCCTGGATGTCACTGGGCCCGGCCTCCTCCTGGATGACACTGGGCCAAGCCTCCTCCTGGATGACACTGGGCCCAGCCTCCTCCTGGCTGCCACTTTCCACACCTTTCTCCTGGCTGAGCTCATCCTGTGTATAAAAAGGGACTTAGTTTTAGTTTTATGTTCATCAATGACACACAATTTTCAGCTCATGACTTGAAAATTCAATGGTAATACATATAAAAGATTATCATTCTGACATCAACATTTTTTCAAGCTGGTGACAAACATTTTTGGCCACTACTGTCAATTGATATGCAGACATCATTTTTTGGATAAAATCCTTAATAGGTAATCAATTAGAACATCTAGTTTACATCATTAATATTAGGACAATCAATAAAAGAGGTATGGTCTGCATTGGGTAAAGCAGGCGCGCAAATGACACCATTTTAAAAAGGTGGCATCTCCCAAAAAGCGAGAGGGGGAGGGCCCCCCAAGCTTCCATCTCCTTCACAATTTTGGTTATTAAGGGGGGATAGTTGAGTAAATATAAAGAAGATGGTTCACGTCCTAAACGAATACCCAAGTATGTGATATGTTGAGTTGCCTGGGCAAGTGGAGATAGATGTCTCCATTTAGTAGATAGGCGTGGGTGTAGTGCTAAAACCTCACTTTTGTCAAAATGAATGCGGAAGCCAGAGCAAAGTCGGAAGGCCGCAAAGAGTTGTTTGAGTCTGTCAAAGTCTGATATGGGATCGGTAGAGAATAAGAGTATGTCGTCCGTGAACAGGGCGGAGCGGAGAGTTTGGTTGCCTAAGGTGATGCCACTGACCCCATTAGCTGAGTTGAGTATTCCTGATAAGGGTTCAATCGATATGTTGAACAACAACGGGGACAGGGGGCATCCCTGCCTCGTTCCCTTTGTTAAGGGGATTGTGTCAAAGACAAAGTCAGGGGTGACAAGACGCACCGTTGGGGAGGCATACATTTGTAATAAAAATCGCATAATTTGACCCGAAAAGGTGAATTGTTCCATTACTGTGAAAAGCCAGGAGAAACGAATGTTATCAAAGGCTTTTTCCGCATCGAGAGACATAATGGCAACATCTTGGTCGGGTGAGTTTTAGCGTATTCTAAAGCCATTAACCAGAGAGCCGGACGCATTTCTCAGAGTAGAGATATGAGTAGGATGTCTTGGGGCTGAACATAATTTAGCCAGCAGCCTGCCCGCCTTGTTACCAAACTTGTGAAAATGAAAAGTAGAGTATGATGTTTTGGCTGCTTCATGTTGTTCTGCCCAAAGATCAAAAATATGTTTAGCCTGTTGCCATTCTTGTATGTTATCAGAGGTACGGTTTAGTGTTAGCCGCTCATGAGCCAAGCGTAGAGCTTTGCTGGCCTACCTATATTGTTGTCTGGTCCGTTTTTTAAATTGGGCGGTATATGAGATGGTTTTACCCCATAGAAAAGCTTTGCTGGCTTTCCAAAAAAGGTTTGGGTCAGAAGTGTGAGCTCTTTTTGTGGAGATGTATTCTTCCCAGGCTTCATACAGTTTGTGTCGGAAGTCTTCACTATCCGCCAGGTACGAAGGGAAGCGCCAGGTAGGGGAGGGAGCTGAAGGTTTAGCCTAAGTTATGTGTACAGCAATAGGGCTGTGGTCTGAAATTCTGGCGTCATGTATGTCTGGGGCACTTATTGTGGAGATTAGAGCAGGGGAGGCAAAAAAATAATCTATGTGAGAAAAAGTGTTATGCGGGGGCAAAAAAAGGTTCTCGATCCGAAGGGTGCATTAAACACCAAATGTCGACGAATTGCATGGAAGCGATGGATTGTGCTAGGAGGGTAGAGTTCGGTACGGGGGGTATAGGTACATTGTCTATGTGTCGGGTGATACATGCGATCTGCCAGCGTGGACATAACGGAATTAAAGTCTCTACCCACTAAGTGTAGCATCTCAGGGGCAGTTAGCACCCATTGCACCAGATCTTGAAAGAAGGAGGCATAAGGCGAGTTAGGAGCATAAATGTTGGTGACAGCAACTGCTTTGTCGCCCAAGGTCAAATGTAGGGTTATTTTGCGGCCTGTCGAATCAACCCTGACATCTCTGACAGTGTGGTGTAAGTTTTTGTGTAATAGAATAGCAACTCCCGCTTTTCGGCCTACTGCCGGTGAGCCATAGATAGAACCCACCCACATTTTTGGAAGGCGTGTTAAATCGTCTGCGGACAGGTGTGTCTCCTGAGGCAGAGCCACATCTGCCCGGAGACGCCGTTAGTGTCTAAGGATTGACATGCGTTTATTTGGAGGGTGAAGCCCCTTAACATTCCACAAAACAATCTTTAGGCGACTCCTATCGGTAGATGATGACATGGCTGGAAATTAACAATGTTTTGGGTTAGAGGTTTGCAATGGAGCCTCCCTGTGGGTGGAGTATCAACCATTCGGGAGTCACCAAAGCACTGTAGATCTCCTGAGAACATAGGTACTAGATAGGTAAACATGAATTTCAAATCTTCTAAACAACAATAGAGAACAAACAGTAGCAAAGCAGATTTTCGGTTAAGGAAAAACAAAATAAACATAGCGGACTTCACTTTTTTCCACATGAGGTTCAACTACCTATCATATCCCCCGACGGTCGCTAGCTCCTCATGTAGGGGCAGGATGTAGGCTATGGGGAGTGGAGGGAGGGAGGAAAAGAAGGGAAAGATGGGGGGGGGGGGGAGTTTGATGGGTAGAGGGTAACAGGGAAGGGTAGTCAGAGGGGAGAAGGTCAGGGAAAGAGCAAATCACATTTAGATACTCGGGTAGGCTCAGATGAGTGAAGGCTCATCTCATGGGCCTAATCTACGTAGGTGTAGTGACTGCGATTATTGCATGGGTCTCTAGAGTGATCTTCTAGACAGACAGCATGCGGCCTTATTGGCGACTGGGGTAGAAGGCTGTAGAGCAAATAAACGTTAAGCAACAGGCTGACATGGGTACTGTATCGTGGAGGATTCCGCCTGTACATACGATCGCTCCACAAAGCGATCCATGTGTGCCCACAATGAAGCAGGGATAGAGGGGGGTCTCCCCAAAGCAGTAGCCGGGTTTAAATGCCAGTTGTGTGAGGAGCGCTGCGGGAGCTGGAGCTATTTACCTCCTCCTCATGTGGCGCCAGAACCAGAAGCTATTTAACTATTTAAGCCCCGGACCATTTTGCTGGCCAAAGACCAGAGCACTTTTTGCGATACGGCACTGCGTCGCTTTAACTGACAATTGCGCGGTCGTGCAACGTAGCTCCCAAACAAAACTGACCTCCTTTTTTCCCCACAAATAGATAATTCTTTTGGTGGTATTTGATCACCTCTGTGGATTTTATTTTTTGCGTTATAAACAAAAAAAATAGCGACAATTTTGAAAAAAACACATTTTTTGCTTTTTGCTATAATAAATATCCCCAAAAATATATCAAAAAAACTTTTTTTTCTCAGTTTAGGCCAATACATATTCCCCTACATATTTTTGGTAAAAAAAAAATCGCAATAAGCATATATTGATTTATTTGCCCAAAAGTTATAGCGTCTACAAAATAGGGGATAGTTTTATGGCATTTTTATTAATATTTTTTTTTTTTTACTAGTAATGGCAGCGATCAATGATTTTTATCATGACTGCGAGATTATGGCTGACACATCGGACAATTTTGGCGCTATTTTGGGACCATTCACATTTATACAGCGATCAGTGGGATTAAAATTGCATTGATTACTGTGTAAATGTGACTGGCAATGAAGGGGTTAACACTAGGTGGTGCTGTAGGGGTTAAGTACGTGATGGCACGGCAGCAAATTCAAAGGGATGTACAGGTATGCCCATTTTCCTGTCCGTGCCATTCTGCCAACGTACATTGTCGTGCGCCAGTCGGGAAGCGGTTAAAGACTAAAATATAAGGCCCACTTATCAGATTCCTCACCCCCTCTGGTGGGCCATTGATAAATCTAAATCAATTTAAGGACACACAGGCCATTTAGAGAGATTTTAGGGGGAGGGAATTCTAGCTGGCCATCAACATGGGGACAAGGTGCTTTGGGGTGGGGGAGCCCCTAATGCCCCAAAGCACCCACCCCCCATATTGAGGGCATGTGGCCTGGTTTGGTTCAGGAGGGGAGGCGCTCAGTCATTCCCCCCTTTTCTGGCCTGCCAGACTGCATACTCAGATAAGGGTCTGGTATGGATATTGGGGGGTCCCCACGCTGTTTAAAAAAAAATGGTGTAGGGTTCCCCTTAAAATGCATACCAGACCCAAAGGACCTGATATGGACTGGTGGGGACCACACGCTGTTTTTTTGTTCACTTTGCCAGCAATGTTTTTTTTTAATTCAGCTGTCAACGGGAAAGGTGCACTTCCCGGCCCCACTCCTTAACAGCCAGCTATTCACTGCACCCTGATTGGGCAAAGCTTTGCCCAATCAAGGTGCAGAATACACTGTGCAATGCAACGCATTGCAGGGCGCTCGGCGGGGCGAACATCTGCTGAACACCCTGCAAATTCGGGTGTTCCCCGAACGGAACGAACAGCCAATGTTCGGCCCAAACTCATGCTCAGGCCGAACCATTCACCCAACACTAATGACAAACACTTTTTTTTTTCTACAACAGCATAGTGTACAGGATTTTTACTATTTACTACACAGAAAGCCAGTCACATTCTTTTATTTATTGTTATAAAATGTAAAATGTTGATTTGCATTATATACTGCATTTTATAGGGGAAAAAATGTCCAAAAGCTTCAATAATTTGAAGTTCAACCCCAATAGCAAACTAGAGCCGCAATGTACACATCAGTGTACAATTTATCAATTATTTGCATAGTGCTAATTAATTTAAAAAATAATGAAAATAATACCAATATTGTTGTTAATTTTATTCTAATGTAATGTATTATTTCATATTATCATTGTATTTTTTAAATCAGTATTTTATTATTATTCACCTAAACTAGATGGGTCAATGAGTAGTTAAAGTGAAGGAGACATAGTAAGACTTGTATGATGACAGTTTGTATTGGAAAGCAGATGGTGATCAGTAAATTCAGCGTCTTTTTCCTGGGGGAATCCGGCAGAAACTTTCAGGTTTATTGTTCTTTAGTGACTTCGTTTTTCTTTTGTTGTATTGTGAATGGAGCGGTCCCACCACTGTAATCATGTGCCGGTCTTGTGGGGTCTCTAGGGGAATCCAACACAACACAGAGATTAAGATATTACTGTATAAGGCAGAAGAAATACAAACTTCTAAATGTGTCTCTAAACTGACTTCAGTGATCAGATGAAGAATAATAAATTCAGATTCCATCTCCTGAGAGATTGTACAGAAACTTTCATCCAATAGAACAAACTCCGACTCTTCCCTGAAGAAGATGTCTAATAATCATTCACTAAAGAACCGCTTTCCAGCATCAGCAATGCCGAGAGAAAAAAAAGTTATAAAGTTTAGTAGTTACTTTTACTGGAAATTATTAGTATACAAATGTTTACAAGTTTAATAAAAAATCAATAAGAATAATAATTATAATGTATACTGTATACATGGACTACATAATGCTTAGACATGGGTTGCCAATAAGTCTTCATGTATTAATAAATGGTAATCACTGAATTGGCAGATTTAGCAGATTATCCAATAGTTACATAAAATGTGTAAATGTTCAGGGACCACAGATCAAAGGTCTAAGAAAACACATATACTGGAGGTGTAAAGGGTAGAATTGTCTGGAAAGAATTCACCTGCTGGTGGCATTGTGGCTCCCAGATCTACAGGCTGCAGTTCCAGTGTCCACCAGCAGGTGTCTCTCAGCAGTCAGAAGCTGACATCATCTTCTGCAATTAGTCATCTCCTGATGTTGATTGCAGGAAGTGTATTTAAACCTTGTGCATGCTATTCATCACTGCCTTGGTATTTTCTCCATGTGCCCCTGACCTGTGTTCCTGAATCCTGCATCTTGTTTCCTGTTCCTGGACCCAACCCTGCAGCCTGATCCCTTCATACCTGCTTTCTCCGTCCCCTGGTACCCTTTCCCTGTCCTGTCCTGTTCCCAGCTCCTTCTGCTTGATCTCCCCTGTATGACCCTGGCTCTGTTACGATTATGACCTGTTTATCCCATTTACTGTATATATTTGAGTCAGGATGCGTCAGGATAATTGAAGCACATTATTACTACTATTACATTGTAATATAAAATGAAATCATTCAACTCACTATAATGCAGAATCAGTGGGAGCCCTGAGCGTGTCACCTGCTAGGTCACCTGCCACCAGATACCATCAGGAATCCCCATTAGAGTCCGTCCTTATATCAGGTGCCCCCCAGCAGAGTCTGTCCTTACAGCAGCGGAGTCCGTCCTTACATCAGGTGCCCCCAACGGAGTCCCTCCTTACATCAGGTGCCCCCAGCAGAGTCCATCCTTACATCAGGTGCCCCCAGCAGAGTCCCTCATTACATCAGGTGCCCCCAGCAGAGTCCCTCCTTACATCAGGTGCCCCCAGCAGAGTACCTCATTACACCAGGTGCCCTCAGCGGAGTCTCTCCTTACATCAGGTGCCCCCAGCAGAGTCCCTCATTACATCAGGTGCCCCCAGCAGAGTCCCTCCTTGCATCAGGTGCCCCCAGCAGAGTCCCTCCTTACATCAGGTGCCCCCAGCAACGGAGTCCCTCATTACATCAGGTGTCCCCAGCAGCGGAGTTCCTCCTTACATCTCTTCTCCACTGAACACAAGGGGATTAGTCATCACGGCGGCCATCTTTTTGTAGCGAATCAGAAGTGACATTGTTCTCACACTGAGAACAAAGCACCCGGCCATAGTGATGCACTACGGGCGCCGGGCGGATGCTGTTCGGTGCGATGGATTGTGCCACAAAGCAGCTCCAAACCCCTCCAATGAAGCACCTCATCTGCAATCTCATGATTGCATAGACGTGGGGTTTCCCATAGTGCACTGTGTCCGGTGCAAGAACACAGTGCACTTAAGGACTTTTTTTTAACCACTTGCCTACAGGGCACTTACACCACCTTCCTGCCCAAAGCCATTTTTCAGCTTTCAGCGCTATCGCACTTTAAATGACAATTGCGCGGTCATGCTACACTGTACCCAAACAAATTTTTTTATCATTTTCTTCACACAAATGGAGCTTTCTTTTGGTGGTATTTAATCACTGCTGGGGTTTTATTTCTTACAAAGAAAAGACCAAAAATTTTGAAAGAAAAATGTTTTTTACTTTTTTCTGTCAGTAAATTTTGTAAGTAATTTTTTGCCTTCACTGATGTGCGCTGATGAGGCAGCACTGATGGGCACTGATAGGCTGAACTGGTGGGCACTGATGAGGCGACACTTATGGGCACTGATAGGCTGAACTGGTGGGCACTGATGAGGCGACACTTATGGGCACTGATAGGCTGAACTGATGGGCACTGATGAGGAGGCACTAATATGCGGGCACTTATGGTCACTGATTAGGTGGCACTGATAGGCGGCACTGATGGGCACTGTTAGGTAGACATGTGCATTCGTTTTCTTCCAAATGCATTTTTGTCCGAATTTCAGGTATTTTCGTTATCATTTTAACAAACGATAACGAAAGCGCAGAATCCGAAAACCGAAAGATCCGACATAAACAAATGCTTTATTTTTGTTTTCGTTGTGACAACAGTTCAATATAAATAGGAGATTCGACATGATGCTGACAATAACAATCTGTGTCCATCGAACCTGTGATCGAATGTGCCTAACCTTAACTCTATTAGTCCAAGATTATTCTACATAGAGAGAAAAGATTCTACATAGAGAGAAAAGATTCCACATAGAGAGAAAAGATTCGACATAGAGAGAAAAGATTCGACATAGAGAGAAAAGATTCGACATAGAGAGAAAAGATTCGACATAGAGAGAAAAGATTCGACATAGAGAGAAAAGATTCAAACTAGAGAGAAAAGATTTGACATAGAGAGAAAAGATTTGCCATAGAGAGAAAAGATTCCACAAGAGAGAAAAGATTCCGTATAAAGAGAAAAAATTCCACATAGAGAGAAAAGATCACTGCTGGAATTGGGTGTGGGAAGTAAAATAAAAATAATGATAATGATGAATGTTATTGGCCGATTGTAACCGAAGAGGAGGGGCAGTAAAATAGCTAGAACTAAGTACACACGTACAGCCAACTTACTTTCACTTACGATTTGCTAGCAGAGAGAGAAACACACACTGAATCATTTCAGAAGACAGTCAATCTTAGCTGGTCAATTTGCCAGAGAACCTGAGTGGGGGGCCCATGGAATCCAGAATCCCTTGGAGAGGCTGGGAAACCCTTGTTCCAGATCCCCATGCACCACCTATGTCTAAGTTACCCTGTGTCTATTAGGGGCACAGCATGACTGAGAAAAGGACGGACAGCTATTTAATGGACACCGAGAATTTGGTTTGAATTACTTAAAATGGAACAGTAATATTTATGAACAATATTTCTCAATAAATCTATGATACATTAATTCCACTGTATCAGAATGATGGGACATTGTAAGAGGTTTGTAGACTGTTGCCATGCCATCTGCAATCACTGATTAATCAAAGCATTGTTTGGTAGACATGTGCGATTAGTTTCGTACGAATCAAAAATTTGTTTGAATTTCCGTAAAATTCGTACATTCGGGAGAATCCGAAATACGAATTGCTATGCTTCCGAAATTTTGTACGAAATACGAAATTTTGTTTACGAATTTTGGATCCAAATTCCTAATGAACATTCGTAATTGTTACGAAACGTTAACAAACCTAAAAGTTAAAAACCCAGGAAGTCATCACAGCACAGGGATGGTGGGAGCCCCTCATAATGATAAATTCATCATAATGAACATTCGGAATTGTTACGAAAAGTTAACGAACCTAACGGAAATTCGTATTTGGTATGAAATTTCAGACACGAATTATGAAATACGAATTAATTCTAATACGGAATGGAACGGAACGAAACAAAACAAATTTATTGACGGCGCACATGTCTATTGCTTGGATGTGGATTCCATGGCCTGCAATGTAGGATACAGACCATCTGCTAATTCTGGGAGATCCTGCTATTGTGTGAAGGTGTCCTGTGTTTAAAGTATATTTATGATATTGTGTGTTGTGTCTTCTGAGCTAAAAGATGGCAAGTCTGTACTGAAAGGCCATACCTCGGAGTCACCTAGGCTGGTTAAATGATTAGTTAATTAGATTATGTTCATTTATGTTTCTAGTTACATGTGTCTTGTTAGGGAAATATGATCAGGAAGAGGGAATGTTCTTCTCAAATGTATAAAAGCCTGTATTTCTTGTCCAATGAAGAGTTCCATGTTCAGTTTGTAACTAAGCTAGTCTTGCCTGGTTCTTGGTTGCAATGGCTGTAATATTTGATATCTGAGGATCCAGGTTGGAGGAAGCAGTGTACTGGTGGAAGCACTCAAGCGAAGTGCGAAGTGGTTCTGTTACTGAAGTCATCCCAGTGGAGTGCCTCATCCTGCATCCTTCCCGACTCCCAGCAGAGTTACCCAGTGGGAGATGAATGATATATAACATTGCTGCGATTACTTGCTAGACCAAGTCTCTGCTGACTGTGTGGTTATGTGTTTTGGAAATATTACCTACCACATGATGTTGGAGGGCAGGGATAAGCTTATAAATGAAGAATAGGGATGAGCCAACATATTTTTCATGCAAATGATTAAACTTTTACCCATTCAGCCTCCTGTTTGGCAGGAGTTAAGTATCACATGTAGAAGTGGTATTTCTGCTGCGTCTGTAAATTTAGCCTGGAGTTGAGATTTACATTTGGCTACTTTGTTTGTTAATGAACTGCAATGAAATAAAATAATTTTGCAAAAAGTTCATAGGGAAATGTGAGCATTGCTCTGGGCCATAGGTGGTGTACAGGAGTGAGAGATGAAATGGTTACTAAAATATTAGCAAGGTGACCAAACCACCCATATATACACAATATTACTAAAAGTTTTGGAACACCTGGCTTTACACGCACATGAACTTTAATGGCATCCCAGTCTTATGCCCTGTACACACAATCGCACATTCCGACAACAAAATCCATCAGATTTTTTTCGACTGACGTTGGTTCAAACTTGTCTTGCATACACACGGTCACACTAAGCTGGTCGGAAATTCTGAACGTCAAGAACGCGATGACGTACAACACGTACGACGAGCCGAGAAAAATGAAGTTCTATAGCCAGTGTGGCTCTTCTGCTTGATTCTGAGCATGCGAATTGTCTACACACAATTGGAAAATGTGCGATCGGAGCTTGTTGTTGGAAACTTTGTGTGTCGGAAATTCTGATGGAAAGAGTCCAATGGAGCCTACACGCGGTTGGAATTTCCGACAACAAGCTCCGATCGCACATTTTCCGTTGGAAAGTCCGACCGTGTGTGCAAGTCATTAGTCCGTAGCAGGGGTGGACTGACCATTCGGGCACTTGGGCACTGCCACTAGGGGCCCCATCAGGGTTCCCAGCCTCAATAAAACCAGGGACAGTTTGTAAAAATGTGTGTTTTTTTACACATGTCCCTGAAATGTCTGACAACAACATCATTTTGATGTGGAAATCCTGAGGATGTAGCTGCGCCACCTCTCCGTTGCCTGCTCAGCCAATGGGAACACAGTGTACCCGCCCCCTTCTCCAGCACAGCTTATTTGACATAGGAGCAGAAGATGCCGACAGCTGGAGGATAGGAGAGGGAGGAGTATACAGCCTGCAGTGTGGGACGGGCTGCTGCCTGCTGGAAGGTAAGCTGGCTGAGCTGAATTTATTCTTATCAGAGCTTAACCTGGTGAGCAGGGGGAGGCTGTTTTTCCTCTAGCAGGGCTCCTCCTGTCTCTGAGGGTGTTAGATCTATTTTCTGTGTGAAGTGCACTGCTCCTGGAGGAAGGACATCAACTTCTATCCCAATTTCTGCTACACCTCCCTAATCATTACCTGCCCACCAGTACACAAGCACAGTCTCCTCCTCTCCTATATTGCCACAGAAATCCCAACCTGCAAAAACGAATTTCAGGGTGATGGCAAACTCATTTCAGGGAGGTGGTGCTCTGCGCCCCCAACCCCCGCCCCCACCTCCCCTTTGCAGCAACATTTTTTTTGAGATCACTGTGTTTATTTTTAATTTAAATTCCAAACTTAACAGTACCACATCCATCCTTGTCCTCCTTACTTTTCCATCCCCCCCTCTCCTTCTTTCTTAGAAGGTTGTTCATAACCTCAACTAACTTTAATCTCATTATAAATAATGCTTTACTAACCATTTCCCCTATATTGTTTCACAGGATCCCTATAGTCTTGAAACATTACTAAATCCCATACATAGAAACAGCCCAAGTAAGTATATGCATTATAGAGTATAGATCTCCCCTTTTTTTAAAAATGGTATACGTATAGGTGCTTATATACGTGTATGAGGATACGCACACACATAAAGGTTTCCCGCCATCATTGTTTTTTACAACTATTTTTTTCATTTTTTAAATTTTTTATTTTTTAATTTTATTTTTATTATCAGTATTTTTATTATCATTTTAAATTTTTTGATTCATTCTTATTTCATACTTATCCTTAATTATGTTTTTATTTTTTTTAATAATTGTATGGCTACTATGTCCAATTTATAATCAGATTGCCCATTCCATTATAGATATACCTGTATATATTTTACAAATCGTAGTATGTTATGTCTCCTGCTTTTTTCCATTCTTATGTGCTTTGTCCCCTCCTTGCTCTATGTTCTTTCTCACACTATGTTCTCCTTGTCCTTATAAACAATATACGCCCTATTCCCGCCTCTCGGCTCCCCCTGTGTATGAATAAAGAAAAAAGGGGATGATCCCGTGACCTGATTGGCCCCCCAGCCCTGCCAGCCCTTTATACCACATTCAAGATGGCTGAACCATGTGCCTGATGAAGGAGTATGCATGCTCAGAACGCGTGCATGTCACAGCTTCATCACACCATGACCAGGAACCCTCCAACTGACGACTTCCTCCTGCGTCCTTACATAATCACACACATGGGTTGGACTTGATGGACTTGTGTCTTTTTTCAACCTCACCTACTATGTAACTATGTAACTATGCATCCTGCAGTTTCAATCCCGGGACACCGGAAACCACTGACGCCACCAAAATAGATCCTGCAGTGCATCCTGGATATTTGATGTTGGATCATGTCGCCGATTTGACTTTTAACAAAGATGTGTCTGCTTTTATCTACTTTTGAGTAAGCGCCTTACCATTTATTAAACATGTTAAAATACTGCTGCACTTAGATTGGCGCTGCTTGTCCTTTTTATGTAGGTGGTTTGTCAGGACCCTGTTCCAGCAGGGGAGATAATCTAGCTAAAATAACTGGGTCTCCTAAATATTTAGGATGTAAATGTTGTGCAACTGAAGAGACCTGAAATGGAGATCCAGGGGCAGTAATTGGATTACTTGCAGCATCTCCTGGATCTCTATTGGATATGTGCACTGCCGAAATATTGATTTGTTTTCGTTTCATTTGTTTTTTGGGTTTTTTTTGGAAATTCGGAAATTTGAAAATTCGGAAATTTGGAATTTGAAAATTCTGAATTTGAAAATTCTGAATTTGGAAATTTGAAAATAAGAAAGAAAATTCCAAAAATTCAAAAGAACGAAAATCCAAAATAACTAATAATAACTAACTATTAAATTATAGGTATTGGAATTTCCTTTTAAATTTGGCTGTTAGTGAATGTAACAAATACAAATTTATCCGAAGTTACGAATTATCCAAAATAATAATTATTATTATTATTATTATTATTATTATTATTATTATTATTATTATTATTGTTATTTATTATTATTTGTTCCAATGTTTTTATTAAGGTTTTTCAATGCATACGTATAATAATAAAGAGCATGTTTACATGTTAAATTCCACTTACAATTAAGATAAAGATAACTTTAGCAATATCCTAGTAAACAAGGCAGAGCTTTTGATTAAAGGGTCCAATGGGTTCGGACACAAAGGGTAGTAAGTTGAAACATAAGAGGGACTCTATGATGAGCTTACAGAGAGACCGGGTCTGCCCCCATAACACCCAAACACTCAACTCAGTATAAATAAATGCCCCCACCCACTCAAACTGTGAGTGGGTGGGGGCACTTATAGGTTAATTATTATTATTAATTTGTTACGTTCCATTAGTTTAGATATGACATTCGTTATTTTGGATAATTTGTAACTTCAGATAAAATCATTTATCGTTTTCCTGTCATTTCACAATTATGCGTCACTTTGTGTTGGTCTATCACATAAAATCCCAATAAAATACATTTACGTTTTTGGTTGTAACATGATAAAATGTGGAAAATGTCAAGGGGTATGAATACTTTTTCAAGGCACTGTACACTATTGAACAAACAATAAAGTATGTAACTTGGAATAGATCAAGTCATGTATGTCTTATTTAGATCATAAGAGATACAGCAACATCTACATGTAGAAAAAGTAGATAACCTCCATATGGCTGTATCAGAAATAATTGGGTTATGTGTATATCTATCCAGATTTGTTGAGGAAGCCTCAATGTTTGCTGCTCTAATAATCCATGGAGGTAACATCATTAGCATAAACCATATAACGAGTAATGCTATAGTAACTGTCACCTTGCACCCCATTATGAGTATGAACAATAAAGAAACACGTGGGGTCCCTTGGATAAGGTAAATCCCCGACATACAAGTTGGCATATGGTCAATAGAAGTGCAAGTGCTCAGGGGTAATAGGGGGCAAAGGGTGGATAGAGAGGGGACCTGAGCAGATGAGAAGGAGAGGGGGGGCGGAAAACAGAGAGGGGGGAAAAAAGAGAGTGGGGGAGGGTGAGGGTCAGTTAGCAAAAGGTAGGGGATGGAGATTCTACCTTCATGTGTGGGTATGGATTAAGGTGCAAATGAGTTTACCATCTCTTGGAAGTGGAGCCCGCGGGCCCATTTGTGGGAGTGTCACGGGCTATGTTGATCAGCTCCTCCATGTCAGACATTTTTCAAATGCAATGAAACCATTTGAACAGCATTGGTGGTGTTGTCAATCCACACTTAGATTACAGTGTCTGCCTGCATTTACAAGATGCATAGCTAAGGACTAGGGATGAGCCGAACACCCCCCGGTTCGGTTCGCACCAGAACCTGCGAACGGACCGAAAGTTCGCACGAACGTTAGAACCCCATTGAAGTCTATGGGACTCGAACGTTTGAAATCAAAAGTGCTCATTTTAAAGGCTAATTTGCATGGTATTGTCCTAAAAAGGGTTTGGGGACCCGGGTCCTACCCCAGGGGACATGTATCAATGCAAAAAAAACTTTTAAAAACGGCCGTTTTTTCGGGAGCAGTGATTTTAATGATGCTTAAAGTAAAAAAAAAAGTGAAATATTCCTTTAAATATCGTACCTGGGGGGTGTCTATAGTATGCCTGTAAAGTGACGCGTGTTTCCCGTGTTTAGAACAGTCCCTGCACCAAATGTAATTTATAAAGGAAAAAATCTCATTTAAAACTGCTTGCGGCTTTAATGTAATGTCGGGTCATGGCAATATGGATGAAAATCAGTGAGACAAACGGCATGGTTACCCCCCAGTCCATTACCAGGCCCTTTGGGTCTTGTATGGATATTAAGGGGAACCCCGCACCCAAATTAAAATAAGGAAAGGTGTGGGGCCCTATATACTCTGAACAGCAGTATACAGGCGGTGCAAACAAGACAGGGACTGTAGGTTTGTTGTTAAGTAGAATCTCTTTGTAATTTTGACGGGTACATTTTTAACGTGTTTAGCTCCAGCCAAAAAATCTTTTTTAAGCTTTTTGGAAAACATAGGGAAGGGTTATCACCCCTGTGACATTTGTTTTGCTGTCTGTGCTCCTCTTCAGAAGATTTCACCTCACTTTCTGTCCCAATGACAAATGTTTTTTGAAAATTTGGGTTTTTTTGTGGAACAAGGATTGGAAAGCATCAGTGGAAAGGAGAATTTTTTTCCCCATATTAACTCTTACAGGAGAGAATTTCCCTTCCTAGGGGTAGATTTCATCTCACTTCCTGTTGTCTCCTTCCGTTTCCAAGTAGGAGTCGTTTGTAAGTTAGATGTTTGAAAGTAGGGTCCTGCCCTATATACTCAGCAGAAATTTGGGCCTTAGGTGTTGCTGTGGCCACAACACTGTAAGCCCTCACAGGGCCCTGCTGTGAAATATTAGATTAAGAATTGTAATTACATGCCCCTGTTGAACAGGAGCTGAAAAATTAGGCCTTAGGCACTGGTGCTGGTGCCACAACACTGCAACCCCTCACAGACACTCTAGTTGGAATGCAGGAACGAGCCCTGCTGCAAAGTATTGCATCAAAAATTGTAATTACACGCCCCTGTTAGACAGGAGAAGAAAAATTGGGCCTTGGGCACTGGTGCTGGTGCCACAACACTGCAACCCCTCACAGACACTCTAGTTGGAATGCAGGAACGAGCCCTGCTGCAAAGTATTACATCAAAAATTGTAATTACACGCCCCTGTTAAACAGGGGCTGAAAAATTGTGCCTTAGGCACTGGTGGTGGCGCCCAGAACCAAAAATGTTCTTACAAGCTATCAGCGTGATGATTGAGGAGGAAGAGGATAATTACTCAGGGATAGTCACTCAGCATCAGCATAGGCAGTCTTTGAAGGGATCTGAGATTTCAAAAAAAATTATTCGGTTACATCAGCATCAGGTGATTGGTAGCTGGTGGTGATCCAAGACTGATTCATTTTTATGAAGGTCAGTCGATCGACCGAGTCGGTGGACAGACGCACCCTGTGATCGGTTACCACACCTCCAGCAGCACTGAATGTGCGTTCCGAAAGAACGCTGGATGCAGGACAGGCCAGTAGCTCAATTGCATACTGTGCAAGCTCTGGCCAGTGATCCATCCTCAAGACCCAGTAACCCAGAGGATTTTCGGTGGGAAAGGTGTCCAAGTCTGGTCAGACGGCCACCTTCTCCACCGCTCCTTCTTTGACTGACGGAAGCCTCAGCAACACGTTGTCCGGAAACAGGAGTTTGTTACCTCCCAGTCTCTGGGAACGCGTTGCACAGACCCTTCTGCAAGGCCTCCCGAAGATGTTTCATCCTCTGCTCCCTCTGCGATGGCAAGATAAGGTCCGCAACCTTACCCTTGTAACGTGGATCAAGGAGGGTTGCCAGCCAGTATTGGTCCTTCTCCTTGATACCACGAATACGAGGATCCTTACGCAGGCTTTGCAGGATCAGGGAGGCCATGCAGCGTAGGTTTGCTGAGGCATTCGGTCCGGAGTCCTCTGGGTCACTAAGGACGACATGGTCCGCAGCCACCTCCTCCCAGCCACGTACAAGTCCATGTGTTTCTTGGGACTGATCCCTTAAAGACTGCTGCTGATGCTGAGTGCCAGGCTCCACCTCCATACTGACACAATCTTCCTCCTCCTCCTCCTCCTCCTCCTCCTCGTCCTCTTCCTGTGTGATCGGCGGGCACGCAGGAACACTGTCTGGATAAAGGGGGCCTTGAGAGCTAAGGAAGTCCTCCTCTTCCTGCCTCTGTTCTGCCTCAAGTGCCCTGTCCATTATTCCACGCAGCGTGTGCTCCAACAGGTGGACAAGGGGGACAGTGTCACTGATGCATGCACTGTCACTGCTCACCATCCTCGTGGCCTCCTCAAATGGTGACAGGACAGTGCATGCATCCCTGATCATGGCCCACTGGCGTGGGGAAAAAAAATCAAGCTCCCCTGACCCTGTCCTGGTGCCATAGTCGCACAGGTACTCATTGATGGCCCTCTGCTGCGTGTGCAGCCGCTGCAGCATGGCCAACGTTGAGTTCCACCTGGTGGGCATGTCACAGATTAGGCGGTTCTTGGGCAGGTTAAACTCCTTTTGGAGGTCCGACAGCCGAGCACTGGCATTATATGACCGGCGGAAATGCACACAGACTTTCCTGGCCTGCCTCAGGACATCCTGTAAGCCTGGGTACCTGCCCAAGAACCGCTGCACTACCAAGTTAAGGACGTGAGCCAAACAGGGCACATGGGTCATTTGTCCCTGTCGGAGGGCAGAGAGGAGGTTGGTGCCATTGTCGCAAACCACCATTCCTGCCTTAAGTTGGCATGGCGTCAACCACCTCTGAACCTGCCCCTGCAGAGCTGACAGAACCTCTGCCCCAGTGTGGCTCCTGTCCCCCAAGCACACCAGCTCAAGCACCGCATGGCATCTTTTGGCCTGCGTACTTGCGTAGCCCCTTGAACGACTACGGAGCACCGCTGGTCCTGAGGAAGAGGCCATGGAGGAAGAAGAGGAGGGGGTGGAGGAGAGAGGTGTGTCACAATCATTAGCATTTTGGAGGCGTGGTGGCGGAACAACCTCCAACACTACTGCACCTTGTCCTGCATCCTTCCCAGCTGCCAGCAGAGTCACCCAATGCACCGTGAAACTTAGGTAACGTCCCTGTCCATGCCTGCTGGACCATGAGTCAGCAGTAATATGCACCTTACCGCTGACCGCCCTGTCCAGCGAGGCATGGACATTGCCTTCCACATGCCGGTGGAGAGCCGGAATCGCCTTCCGTGAGAAAAAGTGGCGTTTGGGTACCTGCCACTGAGGAACCGCACATTCCACAAACTCACGGAAGGGGGCAGAGTCTACCAACTGAAAAGGCAGCAGTTGAAGTGCTAGCAATTTTGCCAAGCTAGCATTCAACCGCTGGGCATGTGGATGGCTTGTGGATGGCTGGGAGCAAACTTCTTTCAGCGGTGCAGCAGCTGGGGCAGGGAAATTTGCCTGGTACAATCTGACGTCGGTGTACCAAAAGCAGATTGCCCACAAGTACTTGGCTGTGACACACCTAATTCTACACCTTCATTCCTCTCAGTGCAGGTCTCAGAGAGGACTGAAGGTCTAGTGGGGTTGGAAATCTCAGCTGATGAGGAGCAAGGAGAGGTCCTCTTTGTTCTTTGGTGTGGGTCTTTTAGATGCGCTTGCCAACGAACTGCATGGCAGGTCAACATATGTCTGGTCAAGCATGTGGTACCCAAGCGGGAGATGTTTTGGCCACGTGAGATACGCTTGAGACATATGTTGCAAATAGCAGCGGTGCGATCTGATGCACTCGTCTCAAAAAAGGCCCACACCAAAGAACTTTTTGAATAACGTGCAGAGACTGCAGCGCCCTGCACATGTGATGCAGTCAATGTGCTGCCCTTAGGCTGGCCCCTGGAGGGCATCCTGCCTCGTTGGTGATGTGCCACCTCCTCCTCCTCCTCCTCTCTCCTATCAGGCACCCACGTTGAGTCAGTGACCTCATCATCCCCTCCCTCCTCATCACTGAAGCAAACCTGGCAGTATGCTGCAGCAGGGGGAGCATGACTGCCAGATTGCTGTCCTTCTTGGGCACCCCCTCTGTCTGTGCTCATGTTACTGCCTTCATCGAGCTCAGTATCATCATCAGAGCCTTCCAAACGCTGGGCATCCTCCTGGAGCATGTACCCAACACTGTGGTCAAACAGTTTGAGGGACTCCTCAGGAGGACATGGTGGAGCTAGGGAAGGAGTCACTGATGACATTGAGCCGAGGGAAGAGGCCGCTGCTTTGCCAGACAAAGCACCCTGGGCATGGGTGAGAGAGGATGAGGAGGATGAGGATGGCTTGGTCATCCACTCGACCAAGTCTTCCGCATGTTGCGGCTCAACACGGCCAGCTGCTGAAAAAAAGGCCAAGCGTGTCCCATGGCCACGTGCTGATGAGGATGCACCGTCTCCACGACCAGCACTAGACACAGAGCCTGCTTGCCCTCTCTTATTGGCTTGTGACTGTCTGCCTCTCCTTCTTGGCCTTCCAGACATACTAATGGCCTGTAGTTGCACTAAGCTGGGATATATATATATATATATATATATATATATATATATATATATACTGCAGCTAGCAAAATCAACTGCCTGCCTGTAGTATGAGAACACCACCAACCTTCTACAGGTAGCTTTAGCTGAACACTGTGAGGTGGACGCACCCCACTAATTTGTAGGTTTAGCTGAACACTGTGAGCAGGACGCACTTTACTAAATGTAAATAGTCTAGAAGATAACAGGAACGGATCTAGCTGAACACTGTGAGCAGGACGCACTTTACTAAATGTAAATAGTCTAGCTGCCTGACCGTGGTACTAATAGGATCAAAAGAACACCAGTCATTTTCTTTAGGTAGCTTTTAATACTGTAACAAGACAAGCCTGCCTGTCAGTAGGAAGATAACAGGAACGGATCTAGCTGAACACTGTGAGCAGGACGCACTTTACTAAATGTAAATAGTCTAGCTGCCTGACCGTGGTACTAATAGGATCAAAAGAACACTGGTAATATTCTTCAGGTAGCTTTATATACTGTAACAAGACAAGCCTGCCTGTCAGTAGGAAGATAACAGGAACGGATCTAGCTGAACACTGTGAGCAGGACGCACTTTACTAAATGTAAATAGTCTATAAGATAACAGGAACGGATCTAGCTGAACACTGTGAGCAGGACGCACTTTACTAAATGTAAATAGTCTAGAAGATAACAGGAACGGATCTAGCTGAACACTGTGAGCAGGACGCACTGCACTAAATGTAAATAGTCTAGAAGATAAAAGGAACGGATCTAGCTAAACTGAATACAGTGTATATATATATATGCAACACCTGGGATGCATATATATATACACAATACACTGTAAGTGCAGCTAACTGACTGACTGTTCTGCCTAATCTATCTAACTCAAATCAAATGACACTGTCTCTCTGTCTATCTCTTTCAACGCCGGAACACACACTACACAGGGCCGCCGTGCAGGCGGCCTTATATAGTGTGGGGCGTGTACTAAATCCCCTGAGCCATAATTGGCCAAAGCCTCCTTGGCTTTGGCCAATTACGGCTCTCTGTTCAGGCGGCGCTGTTATTGGCCAAGCATGCGGGTCATAGTGCATGCTTGGCCAATCATCAGCAAGCAATGCACTGCGATGCCGCAGTGAATTATGGGCCGTGACGCGCCACACGAATTTGTCGCGAACGGCCCATATCGTTCGCAATTCGGCGAACGACCGAACAGCCGATGTTCGAGTCGAACATGGGTTCGACTTGAACACGAAGCTCATCCCTACTAAGGACCTATGATATACAGATTTTGGAAGTGAGGAATTGTGCAACAAGTATTGTGCTGGGGTGAAATCAATCGTATAACTGGTTACTTTAGTGATAGTTTTGTGCAGTTCTTTCCAAAAAGAATGGGATATTTGTATGCATTTTGTGTGTATGTAGGAAAAGATTCCCATCTCCAGCCCCCTAAGTGCCAAACCTACATTGGCACAAGTAGAAAAATTGTCTGGGACCCGGTATACCCATTTTTCCAAAAATGTTTACCTGGATAACTTCTATACCAGTTTGCATTTGCCTGTATTACCTCCAGAAAAAACAGGAAGGGTGTCACGATCAAGGGGTCAGGCTGGAAGATCAGTTGCTATAGCAGAGGAAGTACGCAGGAACCGGCAGGATAGAAGCACAGGCAGGTCACCCTGGAAGATGACACAGGCTCACCTGAGGTGTGGAATCTAAGTACTAACTGGTGTTCAGCAGAGCTCCTGATGGTGGAGATGGATTTTGCACCAGGTCGTGGTCCTCAGGATCACCCAACCAGGAAGTGAGCAAGTCGGGATACAGTAGCAGATATAGCAGATAGATATCAAGCAGAAGCATAGTCAAGGAACAAGCCAAAGATCGGTAAGGAATAGTTGCAGGTTGGGATTAAGCAGAAGTGTAGTCAAGTAGCAAGCCAAATGTCGGTAATGAATAGAAGCAAAGATACTGACGGCATCAGGAGAGACAAAAGCAGGATATTTTCTGGAGAAGGCACAATATTCTGGCAACTAGGAAGTGCAGAGACATGGCTTAAATCAGGTAGTTCATGGGAGGAGCAAAGAGTTCAAGGTTCAAGACAAATAGGATTCATGGAAGGATCATTCAAGGAATTGTCCAGGGAGCTGTCCAGTGTTACAGCATTACAGCTGTAACTTTAGAATAATTCTAATAGAATAGAATATAATAGAATGATGATAATGTGGGTCCCACACAATACACTAGTGGAGGCACTAGAGGCAGACTCTTTCATCCACAGATGCCCGTCGATAAAATTAGTTAGTAAAGTATGGCAGACAACGAAGGCACTAATGGGGTACAATGGGGTGACAGAATACACACCTTTACGGCATAACAAAAACTTGGCCAAAATAAGGGGTATAGAGACACCCAGAGAATGGGAAAGGCAGGGTATTAGCTGTTTAATCCAGTTATATGAGGGTAACCTCATGAAGTCTTTTTTAGATCTAAGACGGGAATTTAACATTTCAAATAAGGCGTTTTATAAATACCTGCAGATTAGACACGCCATTCAAGTACAGTTCAGGTCTCAAACTATGGAGTGGACCCAGATCCCCATACTCCTGAAAATTATTAATCCAACCTCAACTAAATGTTTAATCTTCAAGTTGTATGCTTGCCTGGGGGATAGAATTATTAATGGGGTGGGATCTCTTAAGAGTAGAGAAGGGTGGGAGAAAGACGTAGGGACAATAACTATGGTACAATGGCATAATATTTTAGAACAAGGAGCTCTGGTCTCGATTTCAGAGATGGGCTAGGGGGAATGTTATAACAGGAATCGGAAGGAAAGCTTTGCCCAGTGGCCTATGTGAGTGGAAGCCTCACTCCCCTGAGAAGAATTATCCGGTGCACAAGTTGGAGTTCCTGGATCTTAAGTGGGCTGTAGTACACAAGCTACGAGACTACCTATATGGAGCCACATTTGTGGTGAAAATGGAGAATAATCCTCTGACTTAATTGCTGCCTACTGCCAGACTGCAGCTGCCACTGGACTTCGGTGGCTGGTCGCTTTGTCTGAGTTTCAATTTAGTTTAAAAAATACCGGCCAGCGGTGGGAAGCCGAGAGGCTGATGACCTTATGCCACTGATACTGGTCAGAAGAGCTGGGTTCATTTGTCTCTAGAGGGAGTACTCGTGGTATGCCAAGGAGTAGAGAATAGGCATAAGGGGGCAACAAGCTGTTGGGGTCACCCACGCTGGAGTACCAAGATACTACTGTGATTTTACGCAAGTGCATAGTCAAGAACTGCCTCAACTGACTAGAGAGGATGTGAGAAGGGATCAACGTGAAGACCTACTGGGCAACCTTATAAAGAAGTCCTTGTCAGTTCCGGATCCTCAAATGCTGTTAAATAGTTTCATTGAGGGAGCTAAATTAGTACATAAAGAATGAGAACGAATGCGGTTGGAAGACGGAGTTATATACCGAAAAGGCCCATCTGAGGAACCAGAGGGTGTTCACCAACTATTCCTCCCTGAGAAACATCGACTAGTAGTTTTGGATGCTCTCCATGATGTCCATGGCCATTTAGGTCCAGATAGAACCTTCAAGCTGGTTAGGGACCGCTTTTATTGGCCATTCATGAGGGCTGAAGTAGAAAGCTACTGTCACTCTTGCATTCGGTGCATTCAAAGAAAGACTTTGTCAGGCAGGGCAGCCCCAATGGGCCATCTACAGAGTCAGGGACCAATAGAATTGGTGTGCATTGATTTCTTGTGTTTAGAACCTGACCTGAGTGGGTGGAGTAATGTTTGGCTGTGACAGATCATTTTACTCATTATGCTCAGGCTTTCCCAACCAGGGACCAGCAAGCTAGTACTGTAGCAAAGACCCTAGTGGAGAAGTTCTTCATCCGTTATGGGCTGCCTCAGCTTCTATATTTGGATTAAGGTCGGGACTTTGAGAGCAAGCTAATCCAAAGATTGTGTGAACGTTAGAATTTTGAAAAACCAAGAACCACTCCTTACCATCCCCAAGGGGAGCCACAACCTGAGCGTTTTAACCATACTCTGTTGAACATTCTAGGAACCCTTCCTTTTGCAGAAGAAACACCCTGCAGTGGTTCATGCTTACAATAGCACAGCGAATGACTCTACTGTACTGGGCACTCCCATTACTGGTTGATGTTTGGAAGGGAAGCTCGCTTTCCAGTGGACCTGTCTTTTGGAATGTCATTAGATCACACATCTCAAGCCTCTCACTGAGGGTACGTCGACACACTTTGAAAAAAACTAAAAGACTACTTATGAGAAAGCTAAGGAAGCATCTACCACCAGGGAACAGAGAAACAAGAAAAACTTTGATCTATTATTAATGGTTCAAGACCTGCAACCTGGATATCGGGTACTGTTGCACAACCTAGGGGTGGCGGGAAAGCATAAGCTGGCTGATCGAAGGCTCCCACAGCCCTATATTATCTGCAAACACTTACCTGGGCTTCCCGTGTATCAGATCCGCCCTGAAGGAAAGATTGGACACCTAAAAACTTGACTTCAAAACCATTTGCTGCCTATTTCTGAAGCTATTCGAGTGCTCCCACCTCCTTGCTCAGAAACTAGAAATCAAAAATCAGTCTCCTATGCTAGGATCGAGGATTTTTCAGGGTTGTGAACCCATACCTCAAGAGGAGGTGAGTGAAGAGGAAGAACTAACCCTTGATTGGCTATGGGTTCCCTCATCTGTGGACGACCCTACCATTTCTCAAGTTCCTTGAGAAAACAGTAATGAAACGTCCCTTTGGAGAAAGACCAAACTTTTGCAGTCTAAAGTTGAAGTGCCTGTGCACATCCCTGCAAGAGAGAGTGAGGAAGTTAAGATGGAGTCAAATGAGCGTTTAGAGGCATCAGATGCTGTGGAAACTCCTGCTCCTCCTAAAAATGAAATAGAAAGTGATAATGTTCCTGAAACCCTGGAGGAGCCAGAACCTGAGCCAGAACCCATATGTAGTTTTTGGGGAACAAATCGTGAGCAGGAGCCATTGGAAAGTATCTATTCTAGGTTGAGACAGAAGATCTGCCCTCCTAAAAGACTAACTTATGATACCTTTGGGTAAAATTCGAATGAACTTATTACTACTGCTCAACGTTCTAGTCAAGCACTTGCCTCCTTTATCAAACCTTTGATAGAGAATGACCTTGATCCCCCTCCTGACACTACTGGGTGGGCCACTAATTTACCACTGGCCTGCCACCAAAATGATATGACCCTGCCTGATAATGTATATAGTTTATTGTTAGAGAACCCTTTTCTAGGTCAATTGTTGACTGTTGCAACTTTTGGTTTGTAAAATAACTGTTACTTTTCTTGTGGTACAATAAAGTGATTTCACAGGTTGTGTTCTGTCTTCGGGGTCCAAAGACTTTCAAGTGGGGGGAGGATGTAGCAACAGTGGATTATTGTTACTTTACTATGCAGACAACCCCCTGTATTCTCCATCTATTCCAGTGTTCCCCTAGTAATTGTCATCATATCAGTGAGCCAAACGGGAAGGATTGTGGGATTAGTAGTCTTTTGGATTAGCTATTTGCATGTTGTGATATTACCCTTGGACTACACATCCCATAGATCATACTGCAGCATGAACGGACCTCTGGGAGGGACTACAAAAGGCCTGGCAGATCCGCCCAGCGCTCTCTCTTCCCTGGGTCTGATGGTGTGAGCACTGAGAGAGATGGCTTGCGCCTACCACGTGGTGATCAAGTGACTCTAGCCTGGCCCTGGAGGGCCCAACTCTGGTTAGGAAGGGAGTAAAAGTACCCAGTAGGCAAGTGGGTAATCTAGGAATCTGTCAGGTAGGCAAAAAGATAAAGTTATAGCAACAGTAAGGAGATTGAATGCCCCATAAAAAGCCCTCCTGCAACAGAATACATCTATGAGACGCAACAGTAAGGGAAATAGAGGCTGAGGGAGTATAAGAAACTTGACTTCATCAAATAATTCATTAAACTCATCAAAAAATAAAAGAGGGGTTAGCAGTATAGCAGAAAACTTGTGGCCCAGGGTCAGACAAACCTATCTGTTCTCAGATTCCTCCTGTATTCGGGAGTCTTAAGAATCCTTTCTTGGTCACCGGTAGACTGGAGAAGCAGTAGGACTGTGACCCTGGTATACTCTGTGTGGATCTGGGGGTGGTAAGCTGGGGTGAGAAGACCTACAGCATTGTTGTTTGGGGAATTGCACATCCACCTGGTCATCAAGATGAAGAGATCTTGTGAATGGGACTGAGTGGTATTTGCTGTACCATTATGGAACCTGGTTTAGAGGAATATCCAGGCATTTGCAGGAATGGGAAAGGTCCTCCTGGACTCTCAAGAGGGCTGTGCAGCCTGCTACAGAGGCAGAAAGGCTGAAGGGGAATTTCTATGTGTAATGGATTCCTCAAGCATGTAGAATATCCAGCAGGGGTCGGAGATCTTTTCAGTGTTGCAGAGTCATGGGGGACAAAGCCTGGTAGATCTTGATGTCAGCATTCTCATAAGAAAATTGGATCTGATTACGTGCTTTCCTGAGGAGATCTTCTTTGAAGTGAAAGCCGGTCAAGCAGCACAGTCTGTCTAAAAGATTACTGAAGATGGCCATGACAGCTTGCCTCAGTTGATCTTGTTCCACCGTTTCTGGGAGGACGAGATTGTTGCGATGCCCACGGTTATCCAGGTCTTCTAGATGTCTATGATGACCCCGCAGTTGCAGGATATGAGCATCTAGGACAGTAAAGAGCTTATGTATGTGAGCTTCCTGGTGTGTGGTCATCAAAAAAACTTCATGTACCCTATCTGCTATGCCTTGTATGTCATGGCGGAGGTCCACAATAGCTGCTGAGATAGGGTGTCCTTTATGTTAGCCGCCATGCTGTGCAGGTCGCTCAGGCTAGGAGAGTGCTGGGAGGCAGGGAACGATGGAGGAGGTGAGCCTCTAGCTGGCACAGCTGTATGCTGGCTCTGTGTATATGTGGAAGTTGCCAAGGATGCCACCATGTTAGAGGGTTGGGTGGAGAAGGATCTCTGGATTTTGGTGGCTAAGCTGCATGCCCTGGTCCCCCCAGCTGCTGCGGCATGATTTCCACATATGTATGCCTGGATGGGTCTTGGCTGGAGTAGAAGACAATCCCTCTGTTGGGCGAAGCTCCGGGTCTAAGTGGCCTTTTGGGTCTTCAGTCAGGCCACATCCTGACTCATTCATTCCTATTGGATTTTCACTTTCTGTCCTGCAATGTAAAAATATAATTTTATCAGAAAAATATATATTTTTTTAGGAAGTATATCTTGGAAATGAAGAAATATAATTCTGAATGACTAAAAGTGTGCTGAATATGAAATAAAAGAATAAACCGACTTTATTAGCTCAGTTACACTTTATAATATATATTTTATATTTTCAGACTGAAGTTACTATTATTCCGTTCTTTGTTCTGTAGTGTAAATCGGTCACAGTTGATGTGTATAAAGTTCCGGTGATTGCGTCTCCTCCTGAGCAGAGCTGCCGGTGACTGAGAAGATTTGCTGTGTGACATGAATTGTTCTCCGGTGTTCTGTGTCTGTTACCTGCTGATACTCCTCCTTCCCATCACCTACTATGGAGTAGTACTGACCTGGAACTCAGTGCCTGGTTGTATAATGAATATGGTAAAGCCAAAGTTTGAGTATAAATATTACCAGGAGGGAGATTTCATTATCGGAGGATTCATTTCTGCTCACATGAGGAGCTTGTATGGGAAAGATTTGAGCAAACCTACTTTTGATGAGTCTGGCACATCTAGAACCTTTTCTTTTTGTGATTGGTAAGTTTTGTTTTATCATCTTTGCTCTCTCTGTATAACCCAACAAAGAGAAAATATAACGGTTTATCTTCATTTTTACTGTAATATTTTATGAAAGTTTGCAAAAGTTTCTACTGTTGTTTTATATTTTCTCATTATTAGACTCAAGTCTTTATGCCACCAATATACAAATACTACTAAACAAAGAAAATAATCTGCACTATGTGTTGTGATATAAAATCAGTGATGAATGATTAATAAACAGCTGCACTCATTGTATTGTACATCCCAATACTAAAACATAACCATCAAAAAAAAATGGTGTTGCCCTGTGAATATACTCAAACAAGCATATACAGGTACTCCTCACTTAACCACCAGGTTCCGTTCCAACGACCAGGTCATTAAACTAATTGGTTGTTAAATGAGGAATCACAAGTAATCAATATTTTAAGCATTCTTAACTACTGTACTGTATTGTATTGTGAAAAAAAAGGTCTAAACATAAAACTGCAGCTCAATGACATTGTTTTAATTTGCATAAGTACAAAACAAACAGGAAAATTCTGTACTGTACAATACAATGATGTATATAGGCGACGTTAGAGGGGGAGAGCTGGTTGTAAGTCCAAATGGTCGTTAAATGACGAGTATCTGTATTCAAATAATCAGAATCATATAGAGCTCATACACTGATGAGAAAAAAGTGCTATAAGTTCAAAAAAGGAAACTCATCCATATATACATGTAAAGGTGTAAACATGTGCATTCGTCCCTCCCTTCCCCCCCCCCCTCCCCCCTCCTCCAAGACCTTCTCAACTATTAGTCCTGGAACCTATTGTCTTTGATCTGATCTCCTAATATGGTGTAATTTGACACCTCTGAACTTTTTTATACTGTTCAAGATGTCGCTCATTCGTCTTGTGACAACTCATGTGATAATATTTCTGTGTACAACTGTGTATATGCATCACGTGTATTGTAAACATTGAATAAACATTTCTTTCTTGTTAAAAAAAAAACATGTGCATTCATCAATAATAATATTCTATAAAGTGCCAGGTGAGGTATACAGATTGAATATTTTCAATTAACCACTTCTGGACCAAGCCTATATCTGACTCTTGTTGTTTACACGTTAAAATCATTTTTTTGTTTGCTAGAAAATTACTTAGAACCCCCAAACATTATATATCATTTTTTTAGCAAAGACCCTAGAGAAAAACACGGCGGTCGTTGCAATATTTTTTGTCACTTGGTATTTGTGTCTTTCAAACCCATTTTTTTGAAAAAAATACACTTCACTAAATTAAAAAATAGGAAAACAGTAACGTTAGCCCAATTGTTTTGCATATTGTTAAAGATGATGTTATGCTGAGTAAATAGATACCCAACATGTTACTCTTTTAAATTGCGCCCGCCCGTGGAATGGCAACAAACTACGGTACTTAAAAAATCTCTATAGGTGATGTTTAAAAAGTTTTAACAGTCACCAGTTTAGAGTTACAGAGGAGATCTTTTATGAGAATTATTTCTCTCACTCTAACGATCGCAGCGATACCTCACATGGGTGATTTGAACACCGTTTACATTGCGGGCGTGACGTAGGTATGCATTTTCTTTGGTGTCCAAGAATGCGGGGACGGGGCACTTTAAATTTTTTTATTCTTATTTATTTTATTTTTTATTTTATTTAATACTGTCCCTTTAAAAATAAAAATCACTTTTATTGCTGTCACAAGGAATGTAAACATTGTCAGGTCCTCTTTATGGAGGACACGAGGGTCTAAAAGACCCCAAATCCCTCCTTTACACTTAAAAGTATTCAAAACGCCAAAATCTGTGTTTCTGAATTCTGTCATTTTTTAAAAATCTGCGCCATTTGCAGCCGAGTAAACCGGAAGTGGCATTGTGATGTCGCCTCCAGGTTTTTGCATCAGAGATCTGATCAGAGCTGAATCCAGCTTCATATGAGTCTCCGAGCAGCCAGCGGATGTGCCGGTTGGTTGGTCGGGCCTCCTGGTGGGACAGGAGACCCGGGCAGAGCAACAGAAGGAGGCGGGAGGCTGTCCCTTCCCACACCTTGTGATAACGGCTGAGCCGCATCGGTTGTTATTAATAGATAGCCGACCCCCCACTCTAAAAAATGGCCGGGTTGAAGCCTGGGTTGAATACCGGGTTGAAGCCTGCAGCTGCATATCATCCTGAAACAACCACTTCAACAAAATGACATGCAGGTACGTGATTTTGCATGAAGTGGTTAAAGTGCCAATTATTCTTTGAAAAGCATCAAAAACCTGAAGTCTCCGCTCTAATTTATCCCAAAGGTGTTCTATTAGGTTGAGGTCAGTACTCTGTGCAGGCCAGTCAAGTTCCTCCACCCCAAACTCGCTCATCCATGTCTTTATGGACCTTGCTTTGTGCACTGGTGGGCAGTCATGTTGGAACAGGAAGGGACCGTCCCCAAACTGTTCCCACAAAGTTGGGAGCATGAAATTGTCCAAAATGTCTTGGTATGCTGAAGCCTTAAGAGCTCCCTTCACTGGAACTAAGGTGCCAAGCCCAACACCTGAAAAACAACCCCCACACCATAATCCCCCCTCCCCCCCACCATAATCCCCCATCCACCAAATGATTTGGACCAGTGCATAAAGCAAGGTCCATAAAGACATGGATGAGTAAGTTTGGGGTGAAGGAACTTGACTGGCCTGGAGAGAGTCCTGACCTCAACCCTATAGAAGACTTTTGGGATGAATTGGAGCAGAGACTGCGAGCCAGGCTTTCTCGTCCAACATCAGTGCCTGACCTCACAAATGCTCTTCTGGAAGAATGGTAAAACATTCCCATAGACACACTCCTAGACCTTGTGGACAGCCTTCCCAGAAGAGTTGAAGCTGTTATAGCTACAAAGGGTGGGCCAACTCAATATTGAACCCTACGGACTAAGACTGGGATGTCATTAAAGTTTATGTGCGTGTAAAGGCAGGCGTCACAATACTTTTGGTAATATAGTGTATGATTGTTTGCATATATTCACAGCCCAACACAATTTTTTTGATTAATATACATATAATAAATGGGGCTTCCATCGTATTTTGTCATCAGACCATGCTGGAACGTCTGATGAATATATTTTGTCCTTATAGACGCTCCTGCAGACTGAAAAGTAGACTAGATGGTCCCTGTTTCTGCCAGGAGAGAGGGAGGGAGCTGTGCTGTCATTTATTGCCTTGTGTATGAGATCTCCTACTATTAAGGTCTGTTCACAATAAAGGCTATTCACAGCATAGTAGAAAGTCAAATACATCTACTGTGCAGCGCTACATATATACTTGACATCATAATATTGAAAAAAAATAAAAGCAATCAAGAAACATAATGATGGGGGGGCGTGGCGACCGGGCTCCAAGATGGATGCTTAATCTAGGAGCTCCACTCGGCCACAGGAGATAATCCACAGCCATCAGAGCCCACCGGTGCCATTCACAGCTTCACGAACTGACATCCTATTGGCAAGACCCCACTGAACAAGTAGAGGATGCCCAGACATTGCAAAAACCCACAGCAGCCACAAAAGATGACGAGCTATTATGCCGCTCGCGGGCTCCAACAAAATGGAGGTGTAGCGCAAGACCTCAGGCCAGAGCAAAGGCTCGGGCCGAGCAGCGGCAAAAACTGGCTTCCATCCGCCAATATCCGCTCCTCTAACCCACCCAGCGAATCCTCCTCGGATCCATCCAGCCCCTCTACGAGGAGTCCGGCCAAATCGAAACCGCTAAGGGACTCTCCAGTGAGACGGCAGACCGATCCGGACATGGAGGTAAGCGGGCCTCACAGTACTTCCAACCTTCAGAGCAGTCAGGATGGGGATCCTATTAAGGACTTTCCCACAGCAGACAGACCTGTATCAGACACTCTGATGAAAGAAATGCTACTGTCCCTGCGTTCCTCATTACATGCAGATATGGTCAGGGGGATAAATGAGTGTCAAAGGGAAGTGCAAGCAATAGGCCACAGAGTACATCAGGTGGAAAACAAAATGGAAGAATATACCTCAGCTTACAATGTGATGGTGGAAGCTCACTCAGCTCAGGGGGAGGACATAACATGGATAAAAGACAAACTGGCCTACCTCGAGGACAGGTCCAGGAGGAACAACCTCAAGCTAAGGGGTATCCCAGAAGATGTTCACCCTACCCAGCTCCTGCAATTTGCCCAGACCCTATTTTCCACACTGGTGCCAGAAGCATCAGCACATAATCTTCTTGTGGACAGGATACATAGGGTCTCCAAACCATCTTTTCTCCCTGATGACATTCCCAGAGATGTCTTACTGAGAATGCATTTTTACCACATAAAAGACCGTGTACTACAGGCCTCACGTAAGCCAGAAAACATCCCTCAGCAGTATGCCAACATCAGACTGCTCCCTGATCTTTCCAGACATACCCTACAACGTCGCCGTAACCTGCTGACAATAACAAAAGCCTTGAGGAACCATAAAATCCTCATTAAATGGAAGTACCCTGCCACACTTCTATTACCCACAATGGGGTCACTGTCTTGGTATTTACCTTAGAAGAAGGGCTCACTGCTTTAAGGCGCTGGGATATCATACATGACCAGTCCACCCCATAATCACATCCAGCAGGGCCCACGTTCATTCAAAACGAATGGCAAGTTGTATCTCACAAGCGTTCAAATAAGAAAAACGCAGGTGGAAGCTCCTAACTGAAGCCCACAGACACACAAGTTTATCTCCAGGGTTGAGTTTCACAGTTCAAATCTCTTCATCACCCCTATAACATCAGTAGCAGTTACATCTGCACGAGGATCAATTTTAGGATCCATTTCTTGTGATACCCATGTTGACTTTCCTTTTTGTTTTCTGTCTTTGTTCACCTTACTTTTTATGTGATATACACAGCTTAGCTCAAAACAACCTCGCCTCATCCGTGGAAAATGATTCGCCAAAGATGTCCTTCTCCAATGGCATAGCAGCAACACAGGTCAAGCCCTTCGGTTGCAGTGAGTACTCCTACTACACAGCTTCACAAACTATCATATCCCTTAGAATGACGATTACATGTCTATCAATTAATGCTAGAGGTTTAAACTGGCAAAACGGTTTTCTTTGTGGAAAGAAGCTAATAAACAAAAGGCAGATATCCTATGCATCCAAGAAACGCACTTCCAACTCAACAACACACCATACTGTGTACACAAGGACTATCCATACCTCTGCATGATCTGCACACCACACCACAAAAAAGAGGTGTCCTACTTGCCTTTAAGAATTCCCTCTCATTTCAACCCAAAGATATCGTTCTTGACTAGGGATGAGCTTCGAGTTCGAGTCGAACTCATGTTCTACTCGAACATTGGCTGTTCGCAAGTTCGCCGAACAGCGAACAATTTGGGGTGTTCGCGGCAAATTTGAATGCCGCGGAACACCCTTTAAAAGTCTATGGGAGAAATCAAAAGTGCTAATTTTAAAGGCTTATATGCAAGTTATTGTCATAAAAAGTGTTTGGGGACCCGGGTCCTGCCCCAGGGGACATGGATCAATGCAAAAAAAAGTTTTAAAAACGGACGTTTTTTCAGGAGCAGTGATTTTATTAATGCTTAAAGTCAAACAATAAAAGTGTAATATCCCTTTAAATTTCGTACCTGGGGGGTGTCTATAGTATGCCTGTAAAGGGGCGCATGTTTCCTGTGTTTAGAACAGTCTGACAGCAAAATGACATTTGGAAGGAAAAAACTCATTTAAAACTACCCGCGGCTATTGCATTGCCGACAATACACATAGAAGTTCATTGATAAAAACGGCATGGGAATTCCCCACAAGGGAACCCCGAACCAAAAAAAAAAATGATGTGGGGGTCCCCCTAAATTCCATACAAGGCCCTTCAGGTCTGGTATGGATATTAAGGGGAACCCCAGCCAAAATTTAAAAAAAAAATTGACGTGGGGTTCCCCCTAAATTCCATACCAGACCCTTCAGGTCTGGTATGGATTTTAAGGGGAACCCCGCGCCAAAAAAAAAAAAAAAACGGCGTGGGGTCCCCCTAAAAATCCATACCAGACCCTTATCCGAGCACGCAACCTGGCAGGCTGCAGGAAAAGAGGGGGGGACGAGAGTGCGCCCCCCCCCCTCCTGAACCGTACCAGGCCACATGCCCTCAACATTGGGAGGGTGCTTTGGGGTAGCCCCCCAAAACACCTTGTCCCCATGTTGATGAGGACAAGGGCCTCATCCTCACAACCGTGGCCGGTGGTTGTGGGGGTCTGCGGGCGGGGGGCTTATCGGAATCTGGAAGCCCCCTTTAACAAGGGGACCCCCAGATCCCGGCCCCCCCCCTGTGTGAAATGGTAAGGGGGTACTTACCCCTACCATTTCACTAAAAAACTGTCAAAAATGTTAAAAATGACAAGAGACAGTTTTTGACAATTCCTTTATTTAAATGCTTCTTCTATCTTCCTTCATCTTCTTCTTCTTCTGGTTCTTCTGGCTCTTCTGGTTCTTCCTCCGGCGTTCTCGTCCAGCATCTTCTCCGCGGCGTCTTCTATCTTCTTCTCCTCGGGCCGCTCCGCACCCATGGCATGAGGGGAGGCTCCCGCTCTTCTCTTCATCTTCTTCTCTTCTTCATCTTCTTCTTCATCTTCTTCTTCATCTCTTCTTCCTTCTTCTCTTCTTCATGTCTTCTCCAGGCCGCTCCGCACCCATGCTGGCATTGTGGGAGGCTCCCGCTGTGTGACGGCGTCTCTTCGTCTGACGGTTCTTAAATAACGGGGGGGGGCGGGGCCACCCGGTGACCCCGCCCCCCTCTGACGCACGGTGACATGACGGGACTTCCCTGTGACGTCACGGGGAATGCCACAGGGAAGTCCCGTCATGTCACCGTGCGTCAGAGGGGGGCGGGGTCACCGGGTGGCCCCGCCCCCCGTTATTTAAGAACCGTCAGACGAAGAGACGCCGTCACACAGCGGGAGCCTCCCTCCATGCCACAGCATGGCTGCGGAGCGGCCCGCAGAAGACATGAAGAAGAGAAGAAGGAAGAAGAGAAGAAGAAGAAGAAGATGAAGAAGAAGATGAAGAAGAGAAGAAGATGAAGAGAAGAGCGGGAGCCTCCCCCCCCATGCCATGGGTGCGGAGCGGCCCGAGGAGAAGAAGATAGAAGACGCTGCGGAGAAGATGCTGGACGAGAACGCCGGAGGAAGAACCAGAAGAGCCAGAAGAACCAGAAGAAGAAGAAGATGAAGGAAGAAAGAAGAAGCATTTAAATAAAGGAATTGTCAAAAACTGTCTCTTGTCATTTTTAACATTTTTGACAGTTTTTTAGTGAAATGGTAGGGGTAAGTACCCCCTTACCATTTCACACAGGGGGGGGGGCGGGATCTGGGGGTCCCCTTGTTAAAGGGGGCTTCCAGATTCCGATAAGCCCCCCGCCCGCAGACCCCCACAACCACCGGCCACGGTTGTGAGGATGAGGCCCTTGTCCTCATCAACATGGGGACAAGGTGTTTTGGGGGGCTACCCCAAAGCACCCTCCCAATGTTGAGGGCATGTGGCCTGGTACGGTTCAGGAGGGGGGGGGCCGCACTCTCGTCCCCCCCTCTTTTCCTGCGGCCTGCCAGGTTGCGTGCTCGGATAAGGGTCTGGTATGGATTTTTAGGGGGACCCCACGCCATTTTTTTTTTTTTTTTTTGGCGCGGGGTTCCCCTTAAAATCCATACCAGACCTGAAGGGTCTGGTATGGAATTTAGGGGGAACCCCACGTCAATTTTTTTTTTTAAATTTTGGCTGGGGTTCCCCTTAATATCCATACCAGACCTGAAGGGCCTTGTATGGAATTTAGGGGGACCCCCACATCATTTTTTTTTTTTTTTTTTTTTGGTTCGGGGTTCCCCTGTGGGGAATTCCCATGCCGTTTTTATCAATGAACTTCTATGTGTATTGTCGGCAATGCAATAGCCGCGGTAGTTTTAAATGTGTTTTTTCCTTCAAAATGTCATTTTGCTGTCAGACTGTTCTAAACACGGGAAACATGCGCCCCTTTACAGGCATACTATAGACACCCCCCAGGTATGAAATTTAAAGGGATATTACACTTTTATTGTTTGACTTTAAGCATTATTAAAATCACTGCTCCTGAAAAAACGTCCGTTTTTAAAACTTTTTTTTGCATTGATTCATGTCCCCTGGGGCAGGACCCAGGTCCCCAAACACTTTTATTGACAATAACTTGCATATTAGCCTTTAAAATTAGCACTTTTGATTATTCATGTTCGTGTCCCATAGACTTTAACGGTGTTCGCGTGTTCGAACAAATTTTTTTCCTGTTCGCATGTTCTGGTGCGAACCGAACAGGGGGGTGTTCGGCTCATCCCTATTCTTGACAAAGGAGGTAGATACATCATAGTCACAGGAGACATTAATTCCAAACCATACAGGATAGTCACGTTATACGCACCAAACTCGCACCAAATTAGATTCATAAAGAAGTTGCTCTACAAAGCAAACTCCATGAAATATGTCAATCTCCTGATTTGTGGAGGCTTCAACGCAACACCGGATCCATCTCTGGACACTTCTTCAGGTAAATCTAAAGGAGCACTATCCCTTCAATCACTGTTCCTCAAAGAGGAGCTATTTGATAAATGGAGATGTCTCCACGCTAATGAAAGGGACTACACCTTCTTCTCTAGCAGACATTGTTCATATTCCCGCATAGACCTGTTCTTAGCGGACAAATGGCTCCTGCAAAACGTGGAAACAATGAGAATGCACAATATTACGTGGTCAGACCACGCTGCTATATCTATGTCTGTTTTGGAGAGGGGAGTCTCCTCCTCACCCCCCCATCTGGTGCTGCAATACTCGAATACTCCAAGAACCACAATCCCACAAAATCATATCTCAGCATCTAAAACATTTTTCTTAGACCATACTGGATCAGTAAATGATCCATATATCTTGTGGAATTCACACAAGGCGTTCATGAGAGGCATCTTAATTCAGATAGGAGCAAGAGAAAAAAAAAAAAAAACGGGCTCAGCAGCTTAACACTGTTCTCTCAGACATACACACCACAGAAACGCAAAACAAAAAGGCTCCTTCAATAACATTAACTGATAAATTGAATTCCCTCAGAGAAAAACTCAGGGAAATACTATCACAACAATATGACACACACCTCAGACGCCTGTGACTAAACTATTATGCAAACGCTAACAGAGCAGGCAAATATCTGGCTAACAGACTGAAAGCAGTTTGCACAAAAACCAGAATAGCTTATTTAAAACATTCTACACTGTCACACAAAATCATGAACCCACAAGATATCGCAAACCAATTTGCAGAATACTATAGCTCAATATATAACCTGCACATTGATCCCAACACACAACAACCGACAGTAGAAAAGATAAATTCATTTCTGCAAAATATTGATCTCCCAACACTTTCTGACCACCACCTAGAGATCTTGAATGCACCAATTACGGTCCGGGAAATAGAACAGACAATAACTACACTTCCTACTGGAAAGTCTCCAGGACCTGATGGATTTTCTAATAAATACCTCAAAACGTTTGCCAATATTCTCTCACTACACATGACAACAGTATTCAACAAAGCTGCTGAGACCGTCATACTCTCACAAGACATGCTGAGAGCACACATAGTAACACTACCAAAACCAGGTAAAAAACCCACCACACCAACTAATTTTCATCCTATTTCCCTCCTTAACTCCAATACAAAAGTATATGCTAAACTATTTGCCAGGAGATTAATAGATATTATACCATCTATCATACAGCGCGACCAGATGGGTTTCGTGAGGGGGAGACAAACCTCTGACGCAACCAGGAGAACTGTAAATGTCATACATTTTGCTGAAAAAACTTGAACGCCTTCTCTGCTACTGTCGATTGATGCAGAGAAGGCGTTCAACAGAGTCCACTGGACTTATATGGAAATGCCTCTAACCAAGTTTGGCTTCAAGGGCCCCATACTACAAGCCATTACAGGCCTCTTCCCCACAACCCTTGCTCGGTGGTTGTGGGGGTCTGTGCGTGGGGGGCTTATTGGAATCTGGAAGCCCCTTTTAACAAGGGGGGCCCCAGATCTCACCCCCTATGTGAATGGGTAACAAGTACATTGTACCCCTACTCATTCACCTGACTTCCGTGTTTTTGCTTGGACAGCTATTATATAGGCAAGGGCAGGGTCACTTAGTGATGTAACTGGGTGGCCACGCCCCTTCTGACATCATGTGACATCACGTGATGTCAGAGGGTGCGGGGTCACATGTTTACGTCCTCAGCTATATTACAGCTGTCATCGCAAAAAGGCTGCAGTCGGCAGGATGCCTCCCATGGAGGTGGAGGTTTTCCTTTATTTTATTTTTTTTTAGGTCCGTTGGTGCTGGGATTGAAGATGGATTTACAACGCGGCACACTTTTTCTTTTAGATAAAGGAATTGTCCAAAACTGTTTTTTTTATTGTCCAAAACTGTCATTTTTATTTTCTGTCACTCTTTTGGTGAATAGGTAGTAGGGATGAGCCGAACACCCCCCTGTTCGGTTCGCACCAGAACATGCGAACAGGAAAAAAGTTTATTCGAACACGCGAACACCGTTAAAGTCTATGGGACACGAACATGAATAATCAAAAGTGCTAATTTTAAAGGCTTATATGCAAGTTATTGTCATAAAAAGTGTTTGGGGACCTGGGTCCTGCCCCAGGGGACACGGATCAATGCACAAAAAAAGTTTTAAAAACGGCCGTTTTTTCAGGAGCAGTGATTTTAATAATGCTTAAAGTCAAACAATAAAAGTGTAATATCCCTTTAAATTTCGTACCTGGGGGGTGTCTATAGTATGCCTGTAAAGGGGCGCATGTTTCCTGTGTTTAGAACAGTCTGACAGCAAAATGACATTTTTTTTTTTTTTTCAAATAAAGCTTTATTAAGTTAAATCCATACAGAAAAGTAGTACATAAAAGCAAGGTTTGAGATAAAATGACAATAGTGTTATACAGAGGGAACAGTCCAGAGAGTACAACGTTGTATTTTAACAAGTATTCAAATCTACGACTGTGGATTTGTTGAAAAACACATTACATCTGGTGTGTGGATAAATGGGATTACAGAGTAGTGTGGGCAGAAAATATAAAGAACATATAGTAAAGCAGGTAAAACATTTTTTAAACATGTTGATTTTTGAGGGCGAAAAAGATTAAAAAGGGAGAGAGGAGTAAAAACCGTATTATAATAGATTGCCTATGATAGCCTTAGTATATGAGTCTGAGATTTTTGTTGGATTGTGTTTGGAATAATCGTTAATTACTATGTCTGTGTGAGAGTGTGAAATTGATCCTGGTGCGTGGTGTCCATAAGTCGGGTAATGTCTGTAGATAGAGATATAATCATAGCATACAACCATGGATATCTAACATAACAAAGTTTTGATTAAATGGTGGTCAAAATATAGTGAGAAATACAAAGGGAAGGTAGGGGAAAGTTATTTCCCGTCCCTGGCTCAGCCATGGGTCTAACGGGAAATATCTTTACAGAAGGACCAAGTCCCAGGAAGAAAAGCATAATAGAGCTTTTGAAGTGAATTCTGTATGCGTAATGATATAGTTACCTCCTGAATTTTGTTTCATGCACGACTATAGGGAGGACTATAGACAGTTGGGATGGGATGTATGATGTGTCTTATGGTGTGCTGGAGGAGGGTTCCTAATTGATTAATTGGGTATATTCAGATGTTGTGCGGAAATGTAGCCAACAGGCCCAAGTGTTCCTGTATTTAGTATAGGAATCCTGTGCTTGATGTACAAGTTCCTCCATTTCAGCTATTTTGTTCACTCTTTTGAACCAGTCTGTGATTGTGGGCGGGTTGGGAGACCTCCAGAGAACTGGGATACAGAGTTTGGCAGCATTGATTAGATGTAGTGCTAGGGATTTGTGATAAGTTTTCATCGGTAGGGAGGAGTGGTGTAAGAGGGCTTGTGCTGGAGAGAATTCTAGCTGAAGTGTAGTGATTTGGGAGGAGAGGTGAAAAACTTTAGTCCAGAAGGCAGAAATCGCAGGGCAGTCCCACCATATGTGAAGGAGTGATCCGTTTTTGTCATTACATCTCCAACAATTAGATGGGATCTCTGGATTAATGGTGTGTAACTTGAGAGGCGTTTTGTACCATCTGGAGAAAAGCTTGTATCCGTTTTCTTGAGTTGTTACATTAATGGAGCCTTTGTGTATGTTAGAGTATATCTTTTCCCATTCCTTATCAGAGAGGTGGATGGAAAGATCTTTTTCCCATTTTGCACTAGCTATATTTGTTTTAGGAGTATGCTCGAGAAAGAGGTTCAAGTATATGGTGGATATCAGGTGTCTTTGGGGTTCAGTGGCAGAGCAAAGGGATTCAAAGTGTGATTGGTTTCTTGAGTATGCAGCCCTAGTTTGGGGATCAAGAAGAAAATGTCTGAGTTGCATATAAGACCAGAAAGGGATCTGGTGATTCGTTTCTTGGGAGTTCAATGAGGACAGCGGTTTAATATTCCCCTTAGCGAAGAAATCTCCCGCTGTCATCCTTCTCTGGGATCCTATGTGATGAAGGAACGAATCATCATTGCCTGGTGGAAAGTCTGGGTTATGTTTGATTGGCGTGAGAGGGCCTGGAGAGGAGGAAATGTGCAAATTTTTACATGTCTTTTTAAAGGAATTCAGTGTCGTATCGATAAGGGGATGTTGTTTGCAATGTGGAGAGATGTGGCGAGGGTGAATCCAGGGTAGGTTATGGATCGGGATTTGTGAGAAGGCTTGTTCAATTGCGATCCACGCTTTAGTTTTAGGGTGAACATTCCAGTCCACTATTCGAGAGAGTTGACAGGCCCAATAGTATTTTCGAAGATCCGGTAGGCCTAATCCACCTTTCATTTTGGGTACGGTCATTCTGTTGAAACTCATTCTAGGTCGCTTATCGTTCCAGATGAATTTCATACAGGATTTGCGGTACGCATTAAAAAAAGTTTGTGGTAGAGACACTGGGATTGTTTGGAGCAGGTATAGTAATTTTGGCATTATAGTCATTTTTATAATGGAGACTCTGCCAAACCATGAGAACAAACCCGTTGACCAAGTGTTGAGGTCTTTTTGAATATTTTGGATAATGGGAGTATAGTTTTTGCTGTATAAGTCCGATAGCGAGGTTGGAATGTAGACCCCAAGGTATTTAATGGCGCTCGGTTTCCATATGAAAGGGAAATTAGTTTGACATTGTTTCACTATATCTGGTGGTAGAGTGATATTTAGGGCCTCTGATTTAGGGAAGTTAATTTTAAGATATGTGAGATTTTCAAAGAGAGTAAGATCTTTGAGGAGATTGGGTAGCGTAATGTGTGGCTCTTTCAGGAATAGTAGGATGTCATCCGCAAATGCCGCTAATTTATAGGTAGATTTTGCGATGGTTATTCCTTTAACGTTTGGATTGTTTTTTAGATGCGTTAGACATGGTTCCAGTGCCAAGACAAAAATAAGCGGAGAAAGTGGGCATCCTTGTCTTGTACCGTTAGATATGGAGAAGGCATTCGACAGGTGTCCATTTATCCGGACTTTGGCAGTTGGGGTGGAGTATAGAGCAAGAATAAATTGTAGCATGCGATCTCGTATGCCAATGTGTGTTAGGACCTCTTTTAGGTAGTCCCAGGCTACCCTGTCGAATGCCTTCTCCGCATCAAGGGAGAGAAGGAATCCCGGTTGTTTCTTTGAAGTCAGCCAATTGTGAATACTAATTGCCTTTAGGGTGTTGTCCCTTGCCTCTCTACCTGGGACAAAACCAACTTGGTCCAAGGAGATGAGGCCAGGGAGAAGGGGTAAAAGTCTATTAGCCAAAATTTTTGCATATATTTTCAGGTCAACATTTAGTAGAGATATTGGTCTGTAGTTGTGAACTAAATTTGGATCTTTATCAGGTTTTGGAATAACCACTATGTGAGCTGTGAGAAGATCTCTGGGAGGGGGGTTCTCGGATGAAAGGGAGTTGAAAGCATTTAAGAAGTGAGGATAAAGCGTAGCTATGAATTCCTTATAGTATCCTGCTGTTAGGCCATCTGGACCTGGACTTTTGCCTGTTTTGAGTTGTTTGAGCACAGTCTCTAGTTCGTCCTTAGAGATGGGACGTTCTAGATGCGAAGCTTCTGCATCAGAAATGGGTTTGGGACCATGTTGGGCTAGGAACTCTTTAATCAAGTGTGTTCTACGATCATTGTTTATCGTGGGTTGATGAGGATTGATATTATAGAGCTGCGAGAAATAATTCACAAATTGGTCTGCTATCAGTGTATTAGACGTTACTTTAGAACCCGAAGGGTCATTAATGGAATGAAGTGTTGTAGATGATCGTTTTGCACGGAGGGCTCTGGCTAGAATTTTACCAGATTTGTTGCCATGTTCGTAGAATATTTTTTGTGATAATATGTATTTGCGTTTTATTTGTTTATGTAACACTTCTTTCAACTCTGTCCTCACCTGAGTAAGTTCCTCAAGCGTGGAGAGCGCTCGAGTTTTCTTATGTATTTTTTCTAAATTCTGTATGCGTTTGGAAAGGATAGAAATATGCGCTTGTCTTTCTCGTCTTCTCTTGGAAGCGATAGCTATTAATTTTCCCCGTATGGTGCATTTGTGGGCTTCCCATTTTATCATTGGGGATATGTCCAAGGAGTCGTTATCCTGGAAATAAAGTTTTAGATTGTCGTGTATAGTAGACACAATTGAAATGTCTGTCAGCAGTGAGGGATCAAGACGCCATATTTGTGAGCGAGTATGTTTGGATGGAAATTCCAAGGACATGGTTATCGGGTGGTGATCTGATATGTACATTGGTTCGATGGAGGTGTGCTTGAGCATGGGGAGATCGTTTTGTGAAATAAAGAAATAGTCAAGTCTGGAGTAGCTGCCATGTGGGTTGGAGAAAAAAGTGTAATCTTTAGTTGAGGGGTTTAAAGTACGCCATGCGTCATGTAATGTAAATTCTTGAAAACATTGTTTAATTGCTCGTAACGCTGAGAAGGGTAATTTGGATGCACCCGAAGATGTATCCTGTATTGGGTTTAAGGGAACATTAAAATCTCCTCCAGTTAATAGTATACCCTCTTGAAACGATGCGAGCAATTGCAGTGTGTGTCGGAAGAACGGGACTTGTTTAATGTTGGGGGCGTATATGTTTGCTAAGGTTAAAGGTTTACCGAAAAGTGAACCTTTGACAAAAAGAAATCTTCCATCTTCATCCGCTAGAGTGTCTTTGATTATGAGTGGACACTGTTTTGAGATAAGGATAGAGACTCCTTTTGTTTTTGATTGTTTGTTGGTAGCATGAAAAGCTGTTGGATAACGTAAGTCGGAGAATTTGGGGATAGAGTCCGTTTTGAAATGCGTTTCTTGGATGTATATAATGTCTGCCTTGAGTTTATGCATAGAAAGGAGAACTTGTGTACGTTTCTCAGGGACATTTAGTCCCCGTGCGTTGAGCGAGACTAGTTTAGTAGTGGCTTTGTGGTGAGATATTGGTGTAGAATTGTGTGAGACCGGTGTCATTCTGTAATTTGGGAGGTGTTGTGAGTTAGACTGGAGTGGTGTTTACTGAAGATAGTCCGCGGTGCAGGTGTATGTGTGGCAGAAAAAGAACAGTAGTTGGACTTGTGCCTTATGCTCTTATGTGTGGAAGGTGTGCTCTAGGAGAGTGATGAGATTCTATTCAGGATGAAAGTAGATTGTTCAGGAGTAGAGAGTAATGTGAGGGATATTGGGTATGCGGGGGAGAGGAAACTGTGAAGACCACTGTGTAGTGTTGTTAGGGGTTATAGGTAGTGGAAAGTAATCCGGGGACTAGCGATGCCTGCTCGCTAGGCTATGTACGAGTATACACTCGTGATATATGGTACCGGAATGGGTCAGTGGTGGTTTAAAGGAGGGTTGAGTGAAGAAATCAGGTAATAAATTGAAACCACTGTTTGGGAAGGTGACCAAACGGTAACGTAGAGAAAAGTAAAACCTGTCAATAAGGGACAAGAGCCGCTGACATATGGGATAGATGTAGGCAGAAGGCATGGACTGAAGACGGTCCATGTGTGAAATGGTTGCATTTAGATTGCTGTGAATGCCGCCTATTAACTTTCTCAGTGGATTTGGAGAAACAGCATGGGTCAGATTTGCGAAAAGCAGATAAAGAATTAGGTGTATGGTCAGATGAAACATTAAGTTAATGACATATTTTGTGAGATCGTTCCCCTGGTGATCGTTAAGTGAGAGGAAAGAATGAGAAAAAAAAACAAAAAGAAACAGAAAAATAAAAGAAATAAAAGAAATAAAAATCCCCATGAGTAGCACATAAAATAAACATCTGGTGAGGCGCAGATATTCATAACGCAAAAGTCTATGTAATAATTCAGTTAAACAGTCAGCCAGAAAACTTGAACAGTTAGCAGAGCAGAGTATTCAACATTGGTAGAAAGTATTATCTCTTAAGATAGATAAACCGTGCCTGAACTAATAAATAATTAACTACCCCTGAAGGCTATGAAGAAGCTTGTCAAAATAATTAATAAAACGAAGTATCCATGTAGATCGTCATGCTATTTAGGAGCATATCTCAGTGGATAGGAGGGGATGATTATATGAGAAAGATCAGTGTCTGTGAAAGTCCCTTAGAGTGCCTTTGTCTGAGAAGCCTGTCAGTTCCGTTTTTGGTATGTAGATAGCTGTCTAGTCAGGGAAAGGCACTCGTAAGGATAAGTTCTATATAATCATACAGGGTAGTGAGTGCCCTAATCTTTGCGTAATTCATGACAGATAAGGTGATGTTAGGACTACTAAGGAGATGAATCATGTGTCACAACCATCTCGGGCTGGGATGACACCGGCATCCTCCTATGGGAGGTGCGTGTGTGGAGGCAGGGGAGAAGGTCTGCAGTGTGTCACCACAGTAACAAGTCAGGTCTCTAACCTTGTGAGAGCCAATGAGCGACTGCATGAGTCATGTTGAGGGAGAACTTTTTACCTCAGACCTTGGCTCCTCTCATGAATTCGCGCCGAAAGACAGCAACCAATAGAGCGATGAACAGCTGGTTGTCATGGCAATAAGATTGTGTGGTAGTTCTAGTAGTTACCTACTAATGTAGTTGCTATCTAAGAGGAACAGAGAGTTAATACAGGATCAAAATAGGGGTGTCAATGAGTATTACTAGCAGCCTGTAGTGTGTAAGAGAAGGGCATATTTGCAGTTAGAATTATCAATCCGTGCAATCGGAGCGGGATGAAACCCTGTGAAACTGTCAGTGTACCGATCAGCTAGAGGAGGGAGAGATAAAGTAGATTGGAGATCTCTGATGACACTATACCTCACTAGATTGGAAAATACAGTCACATAAGAATTTAATTATAATAAAGCTCTAATGAAGGGTGGAACTGCTAGTGTAGGGCTGTATTGGAGAGTAAGGTGTGACAGAATAAGCCATGCAGGCAAAGCGCTGCTTTGATAGTCAGCGTTAAGGGGGATATAGATATGCCTGTGTGTATGAACTATGATCTACATAAACTAAACTTATCAGTTTGAAATACTTTAGGAGCATATTACCAGCCGGGGTATGAACTTTCAATATTCTAAAAATGGCACATGAACAGTCAGAGGAAATCTTTCAGTCTATGTTGCAGATGCCATCTGTATTCACCGATCTCTTCTAGCTCTTCTGAAGCGTGGAGGTTTCGTCGGGCTGTAGATGGAAGGAGACTGCGGGTCGCGTTGATGAATTCTCGGTTCCGATGGCGAACAGTGTCTTCTGTAGCTTGTATGTTGGGTCTCCATTGCTTCACTCCTGGAAGGTGCTTTAGATGCTGTAGGGGTACGAAATTCCGCGTACCAATCTGGGACCTCCATGAGAGGGATTCCGAGCGTATCACAGAAGGAATGTAGATCCTCAGGGACTCTGAGGAGAGCTGAGCGTCCTTGTACTGTTGCCGCCAAACCAAAAGGGAACTTCCAGCGGTAAATTATACCTTTAGCCCGGAGTACTGTCAGAAGGGGTTGCAGTTCCCTTCTGCGCTGCAAGGTTATGTTTGATAAATCCTGGAATAGACGAAGTTCTGTGCCGTTATGTAGTAAAGGGGTCAGGGAACGTGCAGCCCTCAGAATGTCTTCCTTCAAACGGTAGTCAATAATGCAGCATACCACATCCCTAGGTGGGTCAGAGTCTTTTCCCTTCGTTTGCAGGGCACGGTGGATTCTTTCCATCGCAATAGGAACCTCTCTGGGTCTGCCGAGTATGTTATTAAAGATATGGATAACTTCACTTTGAAGATGATCCGCATCCACGGTTTCAGGCAAACCTCTCAGCCTGAGGTTATGGCGTCTGCCGCGATTGTCTAAATCTTCCAAGTGGCGATTGACATCTCTTAATTGCCGTGTATGTGTGTCAATCGCCAGATGCTGGTGACGGATCTTGGATCAATGAAGGGCAGTCGTTTGTTCCACCGCCTGAACTCTGCCTGTAATAGCTTGGATTTCAATTTTTAAATCTGAGATTGCTGCTGTCAGGGTGTCCTTAATGTCCTCAGCTACGGATCTGAGATCGCTCAGGCTCGGATGCTGATGAGGAGTGAGGAGAATTCCCCTGTCATTGAGTTCAGCGTGAGATGGAGAGGCAGCAGCATTAGAGTGAGGAGGATGCTGATGCTGGCTCCGTGAGGTGGGAGCCGGCGCCGAAGTTCCCATCTGTGCCCGGAACATCTCCGGGATGTTCTGACTGGATCTTGCCGGTATTTCACGGGGAGAACGGGACCGGGAGGTCGACGAAGTTCTAGAGGATGTACCCATCGCTTTTCGGGTGTTTGGGAGGCCGTTGACCGTCTTTAAAATTCAGATTTCTATCCCTGTCAGCGGACCCTTCAGGTCTGGTATGGATTTTAAGGGGAACCCCGAGCCAAAAAAAAAAAAAAAAACGGCGTAGGGTCCCCTCAGAAATCCATACCAGACCCTTATCCGAGCACGCAACCTGGCAGGCCGCAGGAAAAGAGGGGGGGACGAGAGTGCGGCCCCCCTCCTGAACTGTACCAGGCCACATGCCCTCAACATTGGGAGGGTGCTTTGGGGTAGCCCCCCAAAACACCTTGTTCCCATGTTGATGAGGACAAGGGCCTCATCCCCACAACCCTGGCCGGTGGTTGTGGGGGTCTGCGGGCAGGGGGCTTATCGGAATCTGGAAGCCCCCTTTAACAAGGGGACCCCCAGATCCCGGCCCCCCCTGTGTGAAATGGTAAGGGTTGTACCCCTACAATTTCACTAAAAAACTGTCAAAAATGTTAAAAATGACAAGAGACAGTTTTTGACAATTCCTTTATTTAAATACTTCTTCTTTCTTCTATCTTCCTTCATCTTCTGGTTCTTCTGGTTCTTCTGGTTCTTCCTCCGGCGTTCTCGTCCAGCATCTCCTCCGCGGCGTCTTCTATCTTCTTCTCCTCTGGCCGCTCCGCACCCATAGCCTATTGCATTACGGTGTGCACCCCAAATCTCAAACACACATGAACGCCACCTGCTGTCACAGAAAGGAGGCTCTGGTGATGGGAGACAATTGATTGGGAGCATATTACGTTAAGCCCTAAATACGGGTGTAACTTTTTCCTACTGTTCAACCTAGCCTTTAATATAATGGGGGGATTTACACTGGCCACTGGCGCCCCCAACTACCCACCTGGTGCTGTCCCTGGATAATGCTAATGCACATGGGGTGATTAGGGTGTGCCCAGGCACACCTGGCACACCCTGTGCGCACGCCTATGCTCCCGCTCTTCTCTTCATCTTCTTCATCTTCTTCATCTTCTTCTCTTCTTCTTTTCTTCTCTTCTTCTCTTCTTCTCTTCTTCATTTTCTTCTCCGGGCCGCTCTGCACCCATGCTGGCATGGAGGGAGGCTCCCGCTGTGTGACAGCGCTCCTCGCCTGACAGTTCTTAAATAACGGGGGGCGGGACCAGAAGTTGAAGGAAGATAGAAGAAAGAAGAAGTATTTAAATAAAGGAATTGTCAAAAACCGTCTCTTGTCATTTTTAACATTTTTGACAGTTTTTTAGTGAAATGGTAGGGGTACTTTTGTACCCCCTTACCATTTCACACAGGGGGGGGCCGGGATCTGGGGGTTCCCTTGTTAAAGGGGGCTTCCAGATTCTGATAAGCCCCCCACCCGCAGTCCCCCACAACCACCGGCCAGGGTTGTGGGGATGAGGCCCTTGTCCTCATCAACATGGGGACAAGGTGTTTTGGGGGGACCCCACGCCGTTCTTTTTTTTTTTTTTGGCACGGGGTTCCCCTTAAAATCCATACCAGACCTGAAGGGTCTGGTATGGAATTTAGGGGGAACCCCACGTCATTTTTTTTTTTATTTTGGCCGGGGTTCCCCTTAATATCCATATCAGACCTGAAGGGCCTGGTATGGAATTTAGGGGGACTCCCACGGCATTTTTTTTTATTTTTTATTTTGGTTCGGGGTTCCCCTTTGGGGAATTCCCATGCCGTTTTTATCAATAAACTTCTATGTGTATTGTCGGCAATGCAATAGCCGCGGGTAATTTTAAATGAGTTTTTTCCTTCAAAATGTCATTTTGCTGTCAGACTGTTCTAAACACAGGAAACATGCGCCCCTTTACAGGCATACTATAGACACCCCCCAGGTACGAAATTTAAAGGGATATTACACTTTTATTGTTTGACTTTAAGCATTATTAAAATCACTGCTCCTGAAAAAACGGCCGTTTTTAAAACTTTTTTTTGCATTGATCCATGTCCCCTGGAGCAGGACCTGGGTCCCCAAACATCCCTCATCCTCATCCCTACTGTTCATCCTTGTACTTATGGGGACCCTTGTCCAACACTGCTCCCATCTGCACTAACTGCAAAGCTCTTCCCATAATATTTATTAGTGCACCCCTCTACCAACACTGCCCACCCCTTCCCCCTCTGTACCCCTCTTCCAGCACTGTTCATCTTTTGCACCCCCAGGGCACTGTGCAATAAAACTTTCTAAATTTTGCAAAGTTACCATGATTACCGGATGCCATTAGCAGTTTACGGTTTGTAATTGATTTTGTCTACAATTGCCTTATTGTTTTCAGTAAAAGAGAGAAGCCCATAGTATAACCCCAAGGCAATAAACGGAGGGCCGGCATGACAGGGGTTAACGGGGGCTTAGGGTTAATGGTAAGAGGGGGCGTTTCAGGTATTAGTTAGGGCTGTTTAGAGTGGGTTATGGGGATGGGGTGGAGCTTTGGGGGGAAGTGAGTTGGGGTCAGAAAAGGGGGTGGTCTTCATTTGCAAGGGAAAGAGTGTGGAACAAGTTCCCACTTTCCTGCCCTACATTTTGGGGGCATTTTAATGTTTTGTTTTGGGGGACTTGAGCATCCTGGGGAGCAGGTTGTTGCACTTGGTGGGGTGAAAGGTCCTTGTAAAACATATGAGCACATAAAAGGTATGGTGTAGGGACCCGTCTGAGGTACGGGTCCCAGTTGGTATACAGGTACCTGCTAATTGTCTCTAAGTCGGTGGTTTTGTGACTGGAGGCCTTAGAAGTGACTAGCAGGTACGATTCTGGTTTTATGCCTATTGGGACCTTGGGCTCCATTTTCTTTAATAAACAGTATGTTATGTTTTGAAAGGTTATTGATATGTTAATTATTGGATATTTATATTTGGTTAATAAAACGGCTGCTATGGCCACTTTACTCTAATTATGTGTGGTGTGGTCATTAGATGAAAGGATGGGGTTATTGGTATAGCAGGTAACAAGCCATAGTTAATACCATAGTCATGTCAGTTTTGTGGGAAGTGGCCAAACTGAAATCTCAGAAGTAATCATTTTTTTTGTGTAATTTGAAAACCTCTCAATATCCTGCAGGGTTGACGTTGAAGAGTACAAAAGCATCTTGGCGATAATCGTAGCTGTCTGGGAGATTAACAATATCACTGATCTTCTGCCCAATGTGACCCTGGGCTATCATATATTCAGTACTTGTAATGATCCAATGAAATCTTTGGCATATGTCATAAGGATATTGTCTGGAGAAAAGAAAGCTCCTAACTATTACTGTAAGGGACATGGACTATTCACTGGTTTTATTGGTGACAGCACTTTCCATACAAATTATGCCATGGCCCAGTTACTTAGTATGTATCGGTATACACAGGTAAGTGATCATTTCAATGTATTATGTGTGTAACACGTGTGTTCAATAGATGTCTTGGTACAGTCTTGGTGGAATATTTTTAGCATTACTTTTCTTTAATGAATGCAGATCAGAATTAACAGACATTTGAATATTTCAGGTACAGAACATTGTATCTAATGGACTTAGCTCCCTGAGCCATGATTGGCCAAAGGCAGGGTGCCTTTGGCCAATCATGGCTCAGGGGGCTAAGTCCACGCCCTACACTATGTAAGGCTGCTTATATAGCGGTCATACATAGTGTAATGAATGAGAGCAGCAACATTACATTTCTAAAGGAAAAAATTTAATTTTAAACTGCTCGCGGCTGTGATGTATTGTCAGATCCCGGCAATACATATAAAAGTCATTTAAAAAAACGGCGTGGGTTTCCCTCCCCAGTCCATTACCAGACCCTTCAGGTCTGGTATGTATTTTATGGGGAACTCAACGGTAAAATGAAAAAAATGGCGTGGGGTGTCTACCCCAAAACCCACACCCAGCTCTTATCGGAGCATGCAACCGAGGAAAGCCACAGGAAAGGGGGCTAAAAGAGTGCCCCCCCAACTGAACTATACCAGGTCACATGCCCCCAACATGGGGAAGGTGCTTTGGGGTCCCCCCAAAACACCTTGTCCCCATGTTTATGGGGACATTGGCCTCATCCCCACAACCCTTGACCTGTGGTTGTGGGGGTCTGCGGGTGGGGGGTTTATCGGAATCTGGAAGTTCCCTTTAACATGTGAATGGGTATGGGGTATATTGTATTTTTTAATAAAGGAATTGTCAAAAACCTGTCATTTTTACTTTTTGGACACTTTTTTTGGTGACCGAGTAGGGGAGTAGGGATACAATGTAACTGATACCCATTCACATGGGGGGCGGGATCTGGGGGCTCCCTTGTTAAAGGGGGCTTCCAGATTCTGTTTTGGATTCAGAAAAAAAGTTCTGAAATTATTATATCTACCCCTTTATCAAATGAAAGCATGCATGCCTTTAAGAAGTAATCAAGCTCTGACACTTAGTTCAGAATAGGAAACCTCTATTTTTTAATTTAAAATAGTACAGCATATGCAAAACATGTCAAAGTCAGCAATTTTAGTAACTTTTAGTAATAATTTCAACAAACTTGACAATCAATCAAAGCTATTATTATATGTTGACGTCATGTCTGGTTTTGATGCAATTTCTGGGAGATGAATGAGAAAGCAACAGGAAGCTGCAGGAAGCTACAATCTATTGATAACTCAATGTGGTCCGGCTCCAGACAGAAAAAGAGGAAGTAACAAAATATCTGGAAATGTTGTTTAACATTCAATGTTTCTGATACAGATATAAAGCGTTTGGAATAGACATTTTAATATACCTCACCTAGTAACCTATTAACCCCTGATATCATTATTATTCACATCCATTACAATTCCAATAAGCCCCCTGCCCGCAGACCCCCAAACCACTGAGCAAGGGTTGTGGAGATGAGTGTAAGAGCTTACTACGCATGCACCAATGGTGCGTTGCCGCAAGAGGAAATCCGTGCCAACTGAGCATACGTCAAAGACACCTCAGTGCGCCAACCGGCACCTGCGCAGAAGACTTGATGGAAAAAGGCAGGAAAATGCCTAGGAGGTGCACAGGAAGTGACCTCAACCTGATGGAAATAGGCGGGGAAATGCCCAGGAGGCGCACAGGAAGTGACCTCAACCTGATGAAGGAAGGCGGGGAAAATGCCCAGGAGGCGCACAGGACGTGACCTCAAACTTCCCTAAATAAGCCCAGCCCAGACACTGCAAAATTGCTGGATTATCTTCAGTCCCCTCTTCTTCCTGTGCTAGTGTGTGATCTGCCTGAACTTGTTGTGACCTGGAAACCTATTTGACTACTCTTGATTACTGCTTGTCATTTACCTCAGTTTGTACCTTGACCATTCTACTTCTTTGCCCCTTTTGTACTCAGCTGCCAGATTAAACTGACCCCGGCTTGGATCTCGACCATTCTTCTTCTGATTAATCCTTTTATACTTTGTTGCCCAACTGGACTTGACCTCTGCTCCGATCTCCGGCTAAGGCTTGCGCAGTGCTCTGCACCCCTGGCACCCGTGTCACTCAGTCTCCAAAAAGTCTCTGTCTCCATCTCCAGAGGCTTCAAGGACCCGAGGTGCAAGGGAGTCCTCCCCACTACTTCAGTTCTCACATCAGGTACGTGGCCCTCGTGACAGAATAATCCAGCCATGTATGAGACTGAGGGGAGTGATTCCGCCTTCGAGGCCCTGTGCCAACAAGTGGCCTCTGTGTCTCAGGCCCTGACGTCCATACAAGAGGGGTACTTTCAACTGCAAGGTCGGCTGACTGCAATGGCCAATCCCTCAGTTCTGAGCCCTGCAGAACCACCTGTTATGGCTATGGAGCAGCCCATCTCTACTCCAGCTCCTGAACCATGGGTTCCTATGCCGGAACGCTTTTCAGGGGTTCGCTACAAGTTCCGGGCTTTCAGGAACGCCTGTCGGCTATACTTTACCTTACAGCCTAGGACCTTCTCTTCAGAGTAGGGATGGGCTTTATGTTCGGGTCAAACGTTAGTTCGACTCAAACATTGGCTGTTCGCCCATTTGCCGAACAGCAAGCAATTTGGGGTGTTCGTGGGAAAAATTTGAAAGCCACAGAACACCCTTTAAAAGTCTATGGGAGAAATCAAAAGTGTTAATTTTAAAGGCTTATATGCATGGTATTGTCATAAAAAGTGTTTGGGGACCTGGGTCCTTCCCCAGGGGACATGTATCAATGCAAATAAAGTTTTAAAAACTGATGTTTTTTTTGGGAGAAGTGATTTTAAAAATGCTTAAAGTGAAACAATAAAAGTGTAATATTTCTTTAAATTTCGTACCTGGGGGGTGTCTATAGTATGCCTGTAAAGGGGCGCATGTTTCCCATGTTTAGAACAATCTGACAGCAAAATGACATTTCTAAAGGAAAAAAGTCATGTAAAACTACTATCGCTAGCGCCGGCTATAATGAATTGTCGGTCCAGCAATACACATAAAAGTTCATTGATAAAAACGGCATGGAATTTCCCCACAGGGGAACCCCGAACCAAAATGTAAAAAAAAATGCGTGGGGTCCCCCTAAAATCCATACCAGGCCCTTCAGGTCTGGTATGGATTTTAAGGGGAACCCGCGCCAAATTTTTTTTAAAAATGGCGTGGGGTCCTCCCAAAAATCCATACCAGTCCCTTATCTGGCAGGCCACAGGAAAAGGGGGGAGGAGAAAGCGCCCCCCTCCTGAACCATACCAGACCACATGCCCTCAACATTGGGAGGGTGCTCTGGGGTAGGCCCCCAAAGCACCTTGTCCCCATGTTGATGGGAAGAAGGGCCTCATCCCCACAACCCTTGCCCGGTGGTTGTGGGGGTCTGCGGGCGGGGGGCTTATTGGAATCTGGAAGAGCCCTTTAACAAGGAGACCCCCAGATCCTGCCCCCCTTGTGAATTGGTATAGGGGTACATTGCACCCCTACCATTTCACAAAAAAGTGTCAAAAAGGTTAAAAATCACAAGAGACTTGTTTTTGACAAGTCCTTTATTAATTCCTTTTTTTTTATGCTTCTTCTTCCATCTTCTTTCTTCTGGTCTTCCTTCGGTGTTCTTCTTCTTCCTCCATCTTCTTCTTCTCCATCTTCTTCTTCTCCATCTTCTTCTTCATCCCTCCTGTGACGCATGGGGACTTCATGGGGAGTTTCCTATGGCTTTCCCCGTGTTGTCAGAGGGGGCGGAGTCACCAGTTACGTAACCGAGTGACCCCTCTGACAACACGGGGAAAGCCATAGGGAACTCCCCGTGAAGTCCCCATGCATCAGAGAAGGGCGGGGTCACCGGGTTGCCCCGCTCTCCGTTATATAAGAAGTGTCAGAAGAACCGAAGCGTCACACGGCGGAAGACTCCCATTGAGGCGGATCGTGTGGACGGAGCGGAGAAGAAGCCAGAGGAAGATGCAGGACAGGAAGAGCGGAGGAAAAAGAAGATGGAGAAGAAGAAGATGGAGGAAGAAGAACACCGAAGGAAGACCAGAAGAAAGAAGATGGAAGAAGAAGCAGAAAGAAGAAGAAATTAATAAAGGACTTGTCTAAAACCGTCTCTTGTGTTTTCTAACCTATTTGACACGTTTTTTGTGAAATGGTAGGGGTACATTTGTACCCCATTACCAATTCACACAGGGGGGGCGGGATCTGGGGGTCCCCTTGTTAAAGGGGGCTTCCAGATTCCGATAAGCCCCCTGCCTGCAGACCCCCACAACCAAAGCACCCTCCCAATGTTGAGGGCTTGTGGCCTGGTACGGTTCATGAGGGGAGGGGGTGCTCTCTCGTCCCCCCTCTTTTCCTGCGGCCTGCCAAGTTGTGTGCTCGGATAAGGGTCTGGTATGGATTTTGAGGGGGACCCCTCACGCCATTTTTTTTTTAAATTTTGGAGCAGGATTCCCCTTAATATCCAAACCAGACCTGAAAGGCCTGGTATAGAATTTAGGGGGACACACACACATTATTTTTTAAATGTTGTTTCGGGGTTCCCCTATGGGGAAATTCCATGCCTTTTTTATCAATGAACTTTTATGTGTATTGCCGGACCGACAATTCATTATAGCCGGTGCTAGCGATAGTAGTTTTACATGACTTTTTTTCCTTTAGAAATGTCATTTTGCTATCAGACTGTTCTAAACACGGGAAATATGCGCCCCTTTACAGGCATACTATAGACACCCCCCAGGTATAAAATTTAAAGGAATATTACACTTTTATTGTTTAACTTTAACCACTTGCCGACCGCCGCACGACGATGTACGTCGACAAAGCGGCACGGGCAGGCAAAAGGGCTTACCTGTACGTCCCTGCCTGCCCGCGGGTGGGGGGTCCGATCGGACCCCCCCCGGTGCCTGCGGCGGTCGGCAAATGTCCCCCGGCGATCAGTGGTGAGGGGGAGGCCATCCATTCGTGGCCCCCCCCTCGCGATCGCTCCCAGCCAATGGGATCATTTCCCTGCCTCTGTATTGTACACAGAGGCAGAGGAAATGATGTCATCTCTCCTCGGCTCGGTATTTTCCGTTCCGGGCCGAGGAGAGAAGACTGAACTGTGAGTGCACCAAACACACACACACAGTAGAACATGCCAGGCACACATTTCACCCCGATCCCCCCCCCGATCGCCCCCCGATCCCCCCCCGATCACCCCCCCCGTCACAAACTGACACCAAGCAGGTTTTTTTTTTTTTTTTTTCTGATTACTGTATTGGTGTCAGTTTGTGTCAGTTAGTGTGTTAGGGCAGTGAGTCTTAGGCCCCCTTTAGGTCTAGGGTACCCCCCTAACCCCCCTAATAAAGTTTTAACCCCTTGATCACCCCCCGTCACCAGTGTTGCTAAGTGATCATTTTTCTGATCGCTGTATTAGTGTCGCTGGTGACGCTAGTTAGGGACGTAAATATTTAGGTTCGCCGTCAGCGTTTTATAGCGTCAGGGACCCCCATATACTACCTAATAAATGTTTTAACCCCTTGATTGCCCCCTAGTTAACCCTTTCACCACTGATCACCGTATAACTGTTTCAGGCGTCACGCTGGTTAGTTCGTTTATTTTTTATAGTGTCAGGGCACCCGCCGTTTATTACCGAATAAAGGTTTAGCCCCCCGATCGCCCAGCGGTGATATGCGTCGCCCCAGGCAGCGTCAGATTAGCGCCAGTACCGCTAACACCCACGCACGCAGCATACGCCTCCCTTAGTGGTATAGTATCTGAACGGATCAATATCTGATCCAATCAGATCTATACTAGCGTCCCCAGCAGTTTAGGGTTCCCAAAAACGCAGTGTTAGCGGGATCAGCCCAGATACCCGCTAGCAACTGCATTTTTTCCCTCCGCCCGGCCCAGCCCAGCCCACCCAAGTGCAGTATTGATCGATCACTGTCACTTACAAAACACTAAACGCATAACTGCAGCGTTCGCAGAGTCAGGCCTGATCCCTGCGATCGCTAACAGTTTTCTTGGTAGCGTTTTGGTGAGCTGGCAAGCACCAGCCCCAGGCAGCGTCAGGTTAGCGCCAGTACCGCTAACACCCACGCACGCACCGTACACCTCCCTTAGTGGTATAGTATCTGAACGCATCAATATCTGATCCGATCAGATCTATACTAGCGTCCCCAGCAGTTTAGGGTTCCCAAAAACGCAGTGTTAGCGGGATCAGCCCAGATACCTGCTAGCACCTGCGTTTTGCCCCTCCGCCCGGCCCAGCCCAGCCCACCCAAGTGCAGTATCGATCGATCACTGTCACTTACAAAACACTAAACGCATAACTGCAGCGTTCGCAGAGTCAGGCCTGATCCCTGCGATCGCTAACAGTTTTTTTGGTAGCGTTTTGGTGAACTGGCAAGCACCAGCCCCAGGCAGCGTCAGATTAGCGCCAGTACCGCTAACACCCACGCACGCAGCATACGCCTCCCTTAGTGGTATAGTATCTGATCGGATCAATATCTGATCCGATCAGATCTATACTGGCGTCCCCAGCAGTTTAGGGTTCCCACAAACGCAGTGTTAGCGTGATCAGCCCAGATACCTGCTAGCACCTGCGTTTTGCCCCTCCGCCCGGCCCAGCCCAGCCCACCCAAGTGCAGTATCAATCGATCACTGACACTTACAAAACACTAAACGCATAACTGCAGCGTTCGCAGAGTCAGGCCTGATCCCTGCGATCGCTAACAGTTTTTTTGGTAGCGTTTTGGTGAACTGGCAAGCGCCAGCGGCCTAGTACACCCCGGTCGTAGTCAAACAAGCACTGCAGTAACACTTGGTGACGTGGCGAGTCCCATAAGTGCAGTTCAAGCTGGTGAGGTGGCAAGCAGAAGTAGTGTCCCGCTGCCACCAAAAAGACAAACACAGGCCCGTCGTGCCCATAGTGCCCTTCCTGCTGCATTCGCCAATCCTAATTGGGAACCCACCGCTTCTGCAGCGCCCGTACTTCCCCCTTTCACATCCCCAACCAAATGCAGTCGGCTGCATGAGAGGCATTTTCTTTATGTCCTCCCGAGTACCCCTACCCAGCGAACCCCCCCAAAAAAGATGTCGTGTCTGCAGCAAGCGCGGATATAGGCGTGACACCCGCTATTATTGTCCCTCCTGTCCGGACAATCCTGGTCTTTGCATTGGTGAATGTTTTGAATGCTACCATTCACTAGTTGACTATTAGCGTAGGGTACAGCATTCCACAGACTAGGCGCACTTTCACAGGGTCTCCCAAGATGCCATCGCATTTTGAGAGACCCGAACCTGGAACCGGTTACAGTTATAAAAGTTAGTTACAAAAAAAAGTGAAAAAAAAAAAAAAACACAAACAAAAATATAAAATAAAAAAAAAAATAGTTGGCGTTTTATTGTTCTCTCTCTCTCTATTCTCTCTCTATTGTTCTGCTCTTTTTTACTGTATTCTATTCTGCAATGTTTTATTGTTATTATGTTTTATCATGTTTGCTTTTCAGGTATGCAATTTTTTATACCTTACCGTTTACTGTGCTTTATTGTTAACCATTTTTTTGTCTTCAGGTACGCCATTCACGACTTTGAGTGGTTATACCAGAATGATGCCTGCAGGTTTAGGTATCATCTTGGTATCATTCTTTTCAGCCAGCGGTCAGCTTTCATGTAAAAGCAATCCTAGCGGCTAATTAGCCTCTAGACTGCTTTTACAAGCAGTCGGAGGGAATGCCCCCCCCCCCAACGTCTTCCGTGTTTTTCTCTGGCTCTCCTGTCTCAACAGGGAACCTGAGAATGCAGCCGGTGATTCAGCCAGCTGACCATAGAGCTGATCAGAGACCAGAGTGGCTCCAAACATCTCTATGGCCTAAGAAACCGGAAGCTACGAGCATTTTATGACTTAGATTTCGCCGGATGTAAACAGCGCCATTGGGAAATTGGGAAAGCATTTTATCACACCGATCTTGGCGTGGTCAGATGCTTTGAGGGCAGAGGAGAAATCTAGGGTCTAATAGACCCCAATTTTTGCAAAAAAGAGTACCTGTCACTACCTATTGCTATGATAGGGGATATTTACATTCCCCGAGATAACAATAAAAATGATTTAAAAAAAAAATGAAAGGAACAGTTTAAAAATAAGATAAAAAAATAATAATAATAATGAAAAAAAAAAAAAAAAAGCACCCCTGTCCCCCCTGCTCTCGCGCTAAGGCGAACGCAAGCGTCGGTCTGGCGTCAAATGTAAACAGCAATTGCACCATGCATGTGAGGTATCACCGCGAAGGCCAGATCGAGGGCAGTAATTTTAGCAGTAGACCTCCTCTGTAAATCTAAAGTGGTAACCTGTAAAGGCTTTTAAAGGCTTTTAAAAATGTATTTATGTTTGTCGCCACTGCACGTTTGTGCGCAATTTTAAAGCATGTCATGTTTGGTATCCATGTACTCGGCCTAAGATCATCTTTTTTATTTCACCAAACATTTGGGCAATATAGTGTGTTTTAGTGCATTAAAATGTAAAAAAGTGTGTTTTTCCCCAAAAAATGCGTTTGAAAAATCGCTGCGCAAATACTGTGTGAAAAAAAAAATGAAACACCCACCATTTTCATCTGTAGGGCATTTGCTTTAAAAAAAAAAATAATGTTTGGGGGTTCAAAGTAATTTTCTTGCAAAAAAAAATTATTTTTTTATGTAAACAATACGTGTCAGAAAGGGCTTTGTCTTCAAGTGGTTAGAAGAGTGGGTGATGTGTGACATAAGCCTCTAGATGTTGTGCATAAAATGCCAGGACAGTTCAAACCCCCCCCAAATGACCCCATTTTGGAAAGTAGACACCCCAAGCTATTTGCTGAGAGGCATGTCGAGTCCATGGAATATTTTATATTGTGACACAAGTTGCGGGAAAGAGACAATTTTTTATTTTTTTTATTTTTTTTTGCGCAAAGTTGTCACTAAATGATATTTTGCTCAAACATGCCATAGGAATATGTGAAATTACACCCCAAAATACATTCTGCTGCTTCTCCTGAGAACGGGGATACCACATGTGTGAGACTTTTTGGGAGCCTAGCCGCGTACGGGACCCCAAAAACCAAGCACCGCCTTCAGGCTTTCTAAGGCCGTAAATTTTTGATTTCACTCTTCACTGCCTATCACAGTTTCGGAGGCCATGGAATGCCCAGGTGGCAAAAAAAAACCCCAAATGACCCCATTTTGGAAAGTAGACACCCCAAGCTATTTCTTGAGTGGTATAGTGAGTATTTTGCAGACCTCAGTTTTTGTCGCAAAGTTTTGAAAATTGAAAAAAGAAAAAAAAAAATTTTTTTTCTCGACTTTCTTTATTTTCAAAAACAAATGAGAGCTGCAAAATACTCACCATGCCTCTCAGCAAATAGCTTGGGGTGTCTACTTTCCAAAATGGGGTCATTTGGGGGGGGGTTTGTGCCACCTGGGCATTCCATGGCCTCCGAAACTGTGATAGGCAGTGAGGAGTAAAATCAAAAATGTACGCCCTTAGAAATCCTGAAGGCAGTGATTGGTTTTCGGGGCCCCGTACACGGCTAGGCTCCCAAAAAGTCTCACACATGTGGTATCCCCATACTCAGGAGAAGCAGCTAAATGTATTTTGGGGTGCAATTCCGCATATGCCCATGGTCTGTGTGAGCAATATATCATTTAGTGACAACTTTGTGCAAAAAAAAAAAAAAAAAAAAAAAATTTGTCACTTTCCCGCAACTTGTGTCAAAATATAAAACATTCCATGGACTCAACATGCCTCAAAGCAAATAGCTTGGGGTGTCTACTTTCCAAAATGGGGTCATTTGGGGGGGTTTTATGCCATCTGGGCATTTTATGGCCTTCAAAACTGTGATAGGTAGTGAGGAGTAAAATCAAAAATGTACGCCCTTAGAAATCCTGAAGGCAGTGATTGGTTTTCGGGGCCCCGTACGTGGCTAGGCTCCCAAAAAGTCCCACACATGTGGTATCCCCATACTCGGGAGAAGCAGCTAAATGTATTTTGGGGTGCAATTCCACATATGCCCATGGCCTGTGTGAGCAATATATCATTTAGTGACAACTTTTTGTAATTTTTTTTTTTTTTTTTTGTCATTATTCAATCACTTGGGACAAAAAAAATGAATATTCAATGGGCTCAACATGCCTCTCAGCAAATTCCTTGGGGTGTCTACTTTCCAAAATGGGGTCATTTGTGGGGGTTTTGTACTGCCCTGCCATTTTAGCACCTCAAGAAACGACATAGGCAGTCATAAATTAAAGGCTGTGTAAATTCCAGAAAATGTACCCTAGTTTGTAGGCGCTATAACTTTTGCGCAAACCAATAAATATACACTTATTGACATTTTTTTTACCAAAGACATGTGGCCGAATACATTTTGGCCTAAATGTATGACTAAAATTGAGTTTATTGGATTTTTTTAGAACAAAAAGTAGAAAATATCATTTTTTTTCAAAATTTTCGGTCTTTTTCCGTGTATAGCGCAAAAAATAAAAACGGCAGAGGTGATCAAATATCATCAAAAGAAAGCTCTATTTGTGAGAAGAAAAGGACGCAAATTTCGTTTGGGTAGAGCATTGCATGACCGCGCAATTAGCAGTTAAAGCGACGCAGTGCTGAATTGTAAAAAGTGCTCTGGTCAGGAAGGGGGTAAAACCTTCCGGGGCTGAAGTGGTTAAGCATTATTAAAATCACTGCTCTCGAAAAAATTTCCAATTTTAAAACTTCTTTTTGCATTGATCTATGTCCCCTGTGGCAGGACCCAGGTCCCCAAAAGCTTTTTATGACAATAACTTGCATATACGCCTTTAAAATGAGAACTTTTGATTATTCATGTTCTTGTCCTATAGACTTTAACGGTTTTCGTGTTTTCAAACTAATTTTTTGCCTGTTCACATGTTCTGGATCAGTGAAAATCAGTGAGACAAACGGCATGGATACCCCCCCAAGTCCATTACCAGGCCCTTTGGGTCTTGTATGGATATTAAGGGGAACCCCACACCCAAATTAAAAAAAGGAAAGGCGCGGGGCCCCCCAGCCCTATATACTCTGAACAGCAGTATACAGGCGGTGCAAACAAGACAGGGACTGTAGGTTTGTTGTTAAGTAGAATCTGTTTGTAATTTTGAACTGGTACATTTTTATAGTGTAGCTCAAGCCAAAAAATCTATTTTTAAGCTTTTTGGAAAACATAGGGAAGGGTTATCACTTGGGATGAGAGGGATGATGTGACATTTGTTTTGCTGTCTGTGCACCTCTTCATAAGATTTCACCTCACTTTCTGTCCCAATGACAAATGTTTTTTGAAAATTTGGGGTTTTTAGTGAAAGAAGGATTGGTGATAAAGCATCAGTGAAGAGGAGACATGTTTTTTTTAACTCTTACAGGAGAGAATTTCCCTTCCTAGGGGTAGATTTCATCTCACTTCCTGTTGTCTCCTTCCATTTGCAAGTAAGATTCCTTTGTAAGTTGGATGTTTGAAAGTAGGGGCCTGCCCTATATACGCTGCAGAAATTGGGGCCTTAGGTGTTGGTTTTGCCACAACACTGTAAGCCCTCACAGTTACTCTTGGTGGGGGCAGGAGCAGGCCCTGCTGTGAAATATTAGATCAAGAATTGTAATTACATGCCATTGTTGAACAGTGGTACAAAAATTGGACCTTTGGTGATGGTGGTGGTGGGGCTTGTGTCACAACAGTGTAAGTCCTCACAGTTACTCTTGGTATGCACTGGAACGGGCCCTGCTGTGAAATATTATATCAAGAATTGTAATTACATGCACCTGTTGAACAGAGGTAGAAAAATTGGGCCTTTGGTGGTGGTGGTGGTGGTGGTGTTGCCACAACACTGTAAACCCTCACAGTTACTCTTGGTGGGTGCAGGAATGGGCCCTGCTGAAAAGTATTGCATCAAAAATTGTAATTATATGCCCCTGTTGAACAGGGGCTGAAAAATTGGGCCTTGGGCACTGGTCCTGGCGCCACAACACTTCAACCCCTCAGATACTCTAGTTGGAGTGCAGGAATTAGCCCTGCTTTAAAGTATTGCATCAAAAATTGTAATTGCACGCCCCTGTTAAACAGGGGCAGTAAAACTGGGACTTGTTGCCCTGAACCAAAAAGTTTCTTACAAGCTATCAGCATGAAAATTGAGGAGGAAGAAGATTGTCACAAAGCATAACAGTATAGTCACTCAGCATCAGCATAGTCTTGAAGGGATCTCACATTAAAAAAAAATATTCGGTTACATCAGCATCAGGTGCTTGGTAGCTAGTGATCCAAGACTGATTCATTTTTTTGAAGGTCAGCCAATTGACCGATTCGGTGGACAGGCGCACCCTGTGCTCAGTTACAAAGCCTTCAGCAGCACTGAATATGCATTCCAAAAGAACGCTGGATGCAGGACAGGCCAGTAGCTCAATTGCATACTGTGCAAGCACTGGCCAGTGATCCATCCTTAAGACCCAGTAACCCAGAGGATTTTCGGTGGGAAAGGTGTCCAAGTCTGATCTTGCCCCTAGGTATTCCTGCACCATGTGAATCAGATGCTGGCGATGGTTTTCTGGAACCGATCATACCTTGTGGCTGCGGACTAAAAAATTGTCTGAACACATCTGTCAGATGGCCACTTTCTCCACCGCTCCTTCTGTGACTGACCGAAGCCTCAGCATCACATTGTCCAGGAGGACCAGGAAATTGTAACCTCCCAGGCTCTGGAAACGCATTGCACAAACCTTTCTGCAAGGCCTCCCGAAGATGTTTCATCCTCTGCTCCCTCTGTGATAGCAAGATCAGGTCCACAACCTTACCCTTGTAACGTGGATCAGGGAGGGTTGCCAGCCAGTATTGATGCCTCCACTTGATACCACAAATATGAGGATCCTTCCGCAGGCTTTGCAGGATCAGGGAGGCCATGCAGCGTAGGTTTGCTGAGGCATTTGGTCCAGAGTCCTCTTGGTTACTAAGGACGGCATGATCCACAGCCATATACAAAAACATATTTGGGGGACACACCCTAAATGCATTTAAATTCAAGATGGTACTGCTATAAGACCAACAAACAGTACAAAACAGATTACAGCGCACACATTCAAGAATGACATTTATCCTGCAAGGCTAGTTAAAAACACCTGAACATATTCAAAAAAATACAGGGGTTTGGTCACACTATATGGTCATATAGTGCTAAGCCCACTTACTGCGTCAAAGTATTCCAATTAGTGGGTCCTACCCTAGTAATAAAATGAAAGATGTTGCGTCTCGACCATTGGAGCCAAACTCCTCTAATTGGGAGAACTGAAGGGATTCCTCCTATGCACTGGTGGCCACTAATATGAGGTAATGAGGAAGGGGAGGGGTGCTCCAGCCCAAAAAACCTGGTCAGGGTCCACAACCACCTCCTCCCAGCCACATACAAGTCCATGGGTTTCTTCGGACTGTAAATGATCCCTTGAAGACTGCTGCTGATGCTGAGTGCCGGGCTCCACCTCCATGCTGACACAATCCTCCTCCTCCTCCTCTTCCTGTGTGATCGGCGGGAACGCAGGAACACTGTCTGGATAAAGGGGGCCTTGAGAGGTAAGGAAGTCTTCCTTTTCCTCCCTCTGTTCTGCCGCAAGTGCCCTGTCCATTATTCCATGCAGCGTGTGCTCCAACAGGTTGACAAGAGGAACAGTGTCACTGATGCATGCACGGTCACTGCTCACCATCCTCGTGGCCTCCTCAAATGGTGACAGGACAGTGCATGCATCCCTGATCTTAGCCCACTGACGTGGGGAAAAAAACAAGCTCCCCTGACCCTGTCCTGGTGCCATAGTCGCATAGGTACTCATTGATGGCCCTCTGCTGTGTGTGCAGCCGCTGCAGCATGGCCAATGTTGAGTTCCACCTGGTGGGCATGTCACAGATTAGGCGGTTCTTGGGCAGGTTAAATTCCTTTTGGAGGTCCATCAGCCGAGCACTGGCATTATATGTCCTGCAGAAATGCACACAGACTTTCCTGACCTGCCGCAGGACATCCTGTAAGCCCGGGTACCTGCCCAAGAATCGCAGCACCACCAAGTTAAGGACATGAGGCAAACAGGGCACAAGGGTCAGATGTCCCTGTCGGTGGGCAAAGAGGAGGTTGGTGCCATTGTCGCAAACCACCATACCTGGCTTAAACTGGCGTGGCGTCAACAACCTCTGAACCTGCCCCTGTAGAGCTGACAGAATCTCTGCCCCGGTGTGGCTCCTGTCCCCCAAGCACACCAGCTCAAGCACCTCATGGCATCTTTTTGCCTGCGTACTTGCGTAGCCCCTTGAATGCCTATGGAGCATGGCTGGTTTCCGAGGACAAATCATCACAGGAAGAAGAAGAGGAGGGGGTGGAGGAGAGAGGTGTCACAGAATCACCACTAGTAGAATTTTGGAGGCGTGGTGGCGGAACAACCTCCAACACTACTGCACCCTGTCCTGCATCCTTCCCAGCTGCCAGAAGTGTCACCCAGTGCGCGGTGAAAGATAGGTATTGTCCCTGTCCATGCCTGCTGGACCATGAGTCAGTGGTAATATTCACCTGACTGCTCTGTCCGGCAAGGCCAAGACATTGCCTTCCACATGCTGGTAGAGAACCAGAATCGCCTTCCATGAGAAAAAGTGGCGTTTGGGAACCTACAACCGAGGAACCGCACATTCCACAAACTCACGGAATGGGGTAGAGTCTACCAACTCAAAAGGCAGCAGTTGAAGTGCTAGCAATTTAGCCAAGCTAACATTCTACCGCTGGGCATCTGGATAGCTGGGAGCGAACTTCTTTCGGCGGTGCAGCAGCTGGGCAGGAAAATTTGCCTGGTACAATCTGATGTCAGTGTATCGATAGCAGATTGCCCGCAAGTACTTGGCTGTGACACACCTAATTTCCTCTCAGTGCAGGTTTCAGAGAGGACTGAAGGTATAGTGGGATTGGAGATCCCAGTTGATGAGGAGCAAGGAGAGGTCCGCTTTGTTCTTTGGTGTGAGTCTTTTAGGTACGCTTGCCAACGAACTGCATGGCAGGTCGACATATGTCTGCTCAAGCAAGTGGTGCCCAAGCGGGTGATGTTTTGGCCACGCGAGATACGCTTGAGACATATGTTGCAATTAGCAGCGGTGCAATCTGATGCACTCATCTCAAAAAAGGGCCACACAAAAGAATAACGCACAGAGACAGCAGCGCCCTGCACATGCGGAGCTCTGCGGTGTGATGCAGTCAGTGTGCTTCCCTTAAGCTGGCCCCTGGAGGGCATCCTGCCTCGTTGGAGATGTGTCTCCTCCTCCTCCTCTCTCCTATCAGGCACCCACGTGGAGTCAGTGACTTCCTAATCATCCCCTCCCTCCTGATCACTGGAGCAAACCTGGCAGTATGCTGCAGCTGGGGGAACATGACTGCCAGATTGCTGTCCTTCTTGGGCACCTCCTCTCTCTGGGCTCACGTTACTGCCTTCCTCTAGCTGGGTACCATCATCGGAGCCTTCAAAACGCTGGGCATCCTCCTGGAGCATGTACCCAACACTGTGGTAAAACAGTTCGGGGGACTCCTCAGGTGGACATGGTGGGGATAAGGAAGGAGTGACTGACGCCATTGAGCCGAGGGAAGAGGCTGCGCTGGCAGCTGTTTTGCCAGACAAAGTACCCTGAGCCTGGGTGAGAGAGGATGAGGAGGATGAGGACGGCTTGGTCATCCACTCTACCAAGTCTTCGGCATGTTGTGGCTCAACACGGCCAGCTGCTGAAAAAAAGGACAAGCCTGTCCCACGGCCACGTGCTGATGAGGATGCACCGTCTGCACGACCAGCACTGTTGCCTCTAGACACAGAGCCTGCTTGCCCTCTTTTATTGGCTTGTGACTGTCTGCCTCTTCTTGTTGGCCTTCCAGCTGCCTGCCTGTATTATTAAAAGGATCAGAACACCAGCAATTGTCTTCAGGTAGCTTTAGATGCTCACTGTGCAGAGGACACAATACATTAACTGTAAATACTGCAGCTGCCTGCCTGTGGTATTAATAGGATCAGAAGAACACCAGCAATTGTCTTCAGGTAGCTTTAGGTGCACACTGTGCAGAGGACACAGTACACTAACTGTAAATACTGTAGCTGCCTGCCTGTGGTATTAATAGGATCAGAACACCAACAATTGTCTTCAGGTAGCTTTAGGTGCACACTGTGCAGAGGACACAGTACACTAACTGTAAATACTGCAGCTGCCTGCCTGTGGTATTAATAGGATCAGAAGAAAAACAGCAATTATCTTCAGGTAGCTTTAGGTGCACACTGTGCAGAGGACACAGTACACTTACTGTAAATACTGCAGCTGACTGTCTGTGGTATTAATAGGATCAGAACACCAGCAATTGTCTTCAGGTAGATTTAGGTGCACAAAGTGTAGAGGATACAGTACACTAACTTTAAATACTGCAGCTGCCTGCCTGTGGTATTAATAGAATCAGAAGAAAACCAGCAATTGTCTTCAGGTAGCTTTAGGTGCATACTGTGCCGAGGACACAGTACACTTACTGTAAATACTGCAGCTGACTGTCTGTGGTATTAATAGGATCAGAACCCCAGCAATTGTCTTCAGGTAGCTTTAGGTGCACACTGTGCAGAGGACACATTGCACTAACTATAAATACTGCAGCTGCCTGCCTGTGGTATTAATAGGATCAGAACCCCAGCAATTGTCTTCATGTAGCTTTAGGTACACGCTGTGCAGAGTACACAGTACATTAACTGTAAATACTGTAGCTGCCTGCCTGTGGTATTTATAGGATCAGAACCCCAGCAATTTTCTTCAGGTAGCTTTAGGTGCACTGTGCAGAGGACACAGTACACAAACTGTAAATACTGCAGCTGCCTGCCTGTGGTACTAATAGGATCAGAACACCAGCAATTGTCTTCAGGTAGCTTTAGGTTTACATTGTGCAGAGGACACAGCACACTAACTTTAAATACTGTAGCTGACTGCCTGTGGTATTATTAGGATCAGAACACCAGCAATTGTCTTCAGGTAGCTTTAGGTGCCCATTGTGCAGAGGACACAGTACACTAACTGTAAATACTGCAGCTGCCTGCCTGTGGTATTAATAGGATCAGAAGAACACCAGAAATTGTCTTCAGGTAGCTTTAGGTGCACACTGTGCGAGGGAAACAGTACAGTAACTTTAAACACTGCAGCTGCCTGCCTGTATTATTAAAAGGATCAGAACACCAAAAATTGTCTTCGGGTAGCTTTAGGTGCACACTGTGCAGAGGACACCCTACACTAACTGTAAATACTGCAGCTGCCTGCCTATGGTATTAATAGGATCAGAACACCAGCAATTGTCTTCAGGTAGCTTTAGATGCACACTGTGCAGAGGACACAGTACACTAACTGTAAATACTGCAGCTGCCTGCCTGTGGTTCTAATAGGATCAGAGGAAAAACAGCAATTGTCTTCAGGTAGTTTTAGGTGCACACTGTGCAGATTACACCGTACACTTACTGTAAATACTGCAGCTGCCTGACTGTGGTATTAATAGGATCAGAACACCAGCAATTGTCTTCAGGTAGGTTTAGGTGCACACTGTGCAGAGGACACAGTACACTAACTGTAAATACTGCAGCTGCCTGCCTGTGGTATTAATAGGATCAGAACCCCAGTAATTGTCTTCAGGTAGCATTAGGTGCACACTGTGCAAAGGACACAGTACACCAACTGTAAATACTGCAGCTGCCTGCCTGTGGTATTAATAGGATCAGAACAACAGCAATTGTCTTCAGGTTGCTTTAGATGCACACTGTGCAGAGGACACAGTACGCTAACTGTAAATACTGTAGCTGCCTGCCTGTGGTATTTATAGGATCAGAACCCCAGCAATTTTCTTCAGGAAGCTCTAGGTGCACTGTGCAGAGGACACAGTACACAAACTGTAAATACTGCAGCTGCCTGCCTGTGGTACTAATAGGATCAGAAGAACACTAGCAAGTGTCTTTAGGTAGCTTTAGGTTTACATTGTGCAGAGGACACAGTACACTAACTGTAAATACTGTAGCTGCCTGCCTGTGGTATTAATAGGATCAGAAGAACACCAGAAATTGTCTTCAGGTAGCTTTAGGTTCACACTGTGCGAGGGAAACAGTACACTAACTTTAAACACTGCAGCTGCCTGCCTGTATTATTAAAAGGATCAGAACACCAGCAATTGTCTTCAGGTAGCTTTAGATGCACACTGTGCAGAGGACACAGTACACTAACTGTAAATACTGCAGCTGCTTGCCTGTGGTATTAATAGGATCAGAGGAAAAACAGCAATTGTCTTCAGGTAGTTTTAGGTGCACACTGTGCAGATTACACCGTACACTTGCTGTAAATACTGCAGCTGCCTGACTGTGGTATTAATAGGATCAGAACACCAGCAATTGTCTTCAGGTAGCTTTAGGTGCAAACTGTGCAGAGGACACAGTACACTAACTGTAAATACTGCAGCTGCCTGCCTGTGGTATTAATAGGATCAGAACACCAGCAATTGTCTTCAGGTAGCTTTAGGTGCACACTGTGCAAAGGACACAGTACACTAACTGTAAATACTGCATCTGCCTGCCTGTGATACTAATAGGATTATCAGAACACCAGCAAATGTCCTCAGGTAGCTTTAGGTGCACACTGTGCAGATGACACAGTACACTAACTGTAAATACTGCAGCTTCCTGCCTGTGGTATTAATAGGATCAGAAGAACACCAGAAATTGTCTTCAGGTAGCTTTAGGTGCACACTGTGCAGGGGACACAGTACACTAACTGTAAATACTGCAGCTGCCTGTTTGTGGTATTAATAGGATCAGAACACCAGCAATTGTCCTCAGTAGGGATGAGCTTCATGTTTAAGTCGAACCCATGTTCGATTCGAACATCGTCTGTTCGCCTGTTCGCCAAATTGAGAACAATATGGGCCGTTCACGCCAAATTCGTGTGGCGCGTCATGGTCCATAATTCACTGCAGCATCACAGTGTATTGCTGGCTGATGATTGGCCAAGCATGCACTATGACCCGCATGCTTGGCCAATCACAGCACCGTCTGTAGAGAGAGCTGTAATTGGCCAAAGCCAGGGTGGCTTTGGCCAATTATGGCTCAGGGGGTTTAGTACACGCCCCACACTATATAAGGCCGCCTGCATGGCGGCCCTGTGTAGTGAGTTCTGGCATTGAGAGACAGAGACAGAGAGACAGACAGTGTCATTTGATTTAGGTTAGATAGATTAGGCAGGACAGTCAGTCAGTTAGCTGCACTTACAGTGTATTGTGTATATATATGCATCCCAGGTGTTGTATATCTATATATATATATATATATATATATATATATATATATATATATATATATATATATATATACTGTATTCAGTTTAGCTAGATCCGTACCTGTTATTATCTTTCTACTGACAGGCAGGCAGGTGTTGTTACAGAACAGCTACCTGAAGAAAATTGCTGGTGTTCTTCTGATCCTATTAGTACCACAGTTAGGCAGCTACACTATTTACAGTTAGTGTAGTGCATCCTCCTCACAGTGTTCAGCTAAAACTACAAGTTAGTGTAATGCACAGTGTTCAGCTAAAGCTACAAGTTAGTGTAGGGCGTCCTCCTCACAGTGTTCAGCTAAAGCTACAAGTTAGTGTAGTGTGTCCTCCTCACAGTGTTCAGCTAAAGCTACAAGTTAGTGTAGTGCACCGTGTTCAGCTAAAGCTACAAGTTAGTGTAGTGCGACCTCTGTACAGTGTTCAGCTAAAGCTACAAGTTAGTGTAGTGCGTCCTCCTCACAGTGTTCAGCTAAAGCTACAAGTTAGTGTAGTGCGACCTCTGCACAGTGTTCAGCTAAAGCTACAAGTTAGTGTAGTGCATCCTCCTCACAGTGTTCAGCTAAAGCTACAAGTTAGTGTAGTGCGACCTCTGCACAGTGTTCAGCTAAAGCTACAAGTTAGTGTAGTGCGACCTCTGCACAGTGTTCAGCTAAAGCTATCTGTAGAAGGTTGGTGGTGTTTTCCTGATCCTATCACTACCGCAGGCAGCTACATTATTTGCACATTAGTGTAGTGCGACCTCTTCACAGTGTTCAGCTAAAGCTATTTGTAGAAGGTTTGTGGTGTTTTCCTGATCCTATCACTACCGCAGGCAGCTACATTATTTTAACGTTAGTGTAGTGCGTCCTCTTCAAAGTGTTCAGCTAAAGCTATTTGTAGAAGGTTTGTGGTGTTTTCCTGATCCTATCACTACCGCAGGCAGCTACATTATTTTAACATTAGTGTAGTGCATCCTCTGCACAGTGTTCAGCTAAAGCGATCTGTAGAAAGTTGGCAGTGTTTTCCTGATCCTGTCACTACCGCAGGCAGCTACATTATTTACACATTAGTCTAGTGCAACCTCTGCACAGTGTTTAGCTAAAGCTACCTGTAGAAGGTTGGTGGTGTTTTTCTGATCCTATCACTACCGCAAGCAGCTACATTATTTTAACATTGGTGTAGTGCGTCCTCTGGACAGTGTTCAGCTAAAGCTACCTCTGCACAGTGTTCATCTAAAGCTACCTGTAGAAGATTGGTGGTGTTCTCATACTACAGTAAGGCAGTTGATTTTGCTAGCTGCAGTATCAGTATCGCACCGCTGCTATTTGCAACATATGTCTCAAGCGTATCTCGCATGGCCAAAACATCTCCTGCTTGGGAACCACATGCTTGACCAGACATATGTTGACCTGCCATGCAGTTCATTGGCAAGCGTATTTAAAAGAACCACACCAAAGAACAAAGAAGACCTCTCTTTGCTCCTCATCAGCTGAGATCTCCAACCCCACTATATTCTATGCATATTACCGCTGACAAGCCGGAGACCAAGATGGACGCTTACTAGCGGAGCTCCGGTATCAGCGGGACATCAGCGGCGATTATCTACCCACCAGGTCCATCTTACCTTCTCCACACAAGGCGAATCTGATCCTGTTCAACCGGGGAACGACTATCAACAATGCAGCAGAGAAAGAAAGAGAACAACAGGCCAAAGCGTATGACGGAGTTCTATCCCCTCGAGCCCCGGAAAAATGGCGCCGGCTCCTCATCCACGCCAGCAGCAGCAGGCCAAAATAACAGGCCACAACAGAGCAAAACACAAAAAAGAAGCAGCCCACCTAAGGGATCGCAATCTCCCCCATCTACACCGTCCTCAGGAAGCCCTGAAAAGACAAGATTCAAGGAGGATGCAGTGGATGCAAGGCATGAGGTGAGCTACCTTTCAGATTGAGGGGATGACACCAGGGAACTACCAGACTCCATAGACGCTTTCCCAACTAACGGCCAGCCGGTTCTAGATACAATGCTAAAGGAGATGCTAGTGTCATTAAGGGGTTCACTCCATGCTGATATGATTTCATGTATGCATAAGTTTAGCACTGAAATACGCTCGGTCTCAGACAAGGTAACCCACGTGGAACAAAAAATGGCGGAGTTCGCCACTACAATCAATGATTTGGTAGATGCCAACAAGGATAGAGAGGATGACATAGAAGGCCTGCAAGCCAAAATGGCGGACATAGAGGATAGATCAAGGAGGAATAACGTGAAGATAAGGGGGATCCCTGAATCAGTTAAACAACATGATCTGAGGGACTATATGTCCCAGCTCCTATCTGAAATACTACCGGACATGTCAGCACTAGATTTTACAGTGGACAGGATTCATAGACTGCCCAAACCTTCCTTTCTATCAGAAAATGTGCCACGCGATGTCATCATGAGACTTCACTTCTTTCACACAAAAGATAGACTTATGACTGCAGCAAGACAAAAAGATCAAATTCCCATATCCTATGCTAATCTTCAATTCTACGCTGATTTATCCCAATACACATTGCAGAAACGCAGAAATTTAAATACCATAACAAAAACCCTCAGGAACAACAAACTGGGGTATAAATGGGGGTTCCCAACTAAATTGATTGTCACGAGAGAAGATAAAGAATACGTGATTGACTCAGTAGCAAAAGGCATGGCATTGCTAAATACATGGGGGATAATCCCAGATCCTCAACCATTCCCTTACCAGAGAAATTCCTCCGCAAGATCTAAATCAGAATGGCGCACGGTTGATCGTAAAAATGCACGATCGCACAACTGACCCTAAGGTGGGTGTACAATCTATCATTTTCCCCGCTGAGGAGAGTTACATCCTCGGCCCGTAAAAGTCTAAAGACTACCTAACCCCAAGTTACAACATGAGTGACTACCAGTCACACTTATTTTCTTTTCATGTTAAATGGCACCAAGCCACAGTTTTATTGACTTTACGTTTCTGCACAATTTTTTTTTGCTTTGTTATTTTTACAGTCAGCACAGATACCTCATCTCCACAGAAAAAGGAAAAGAAATATGCCTCACTACCAACACCTCTGCAACCTCAAGAAGGATCTCCACCACACAGTCTACGGGCAAAGACCTCATCTAGTGTAAGTGTCTTTATCTACACACGACGACATATGCTCTTATTTTTTTTCCTTAACACATGGCGCTGAAATTTTTGACCATTAACTCAAAAGGTCTTAATCACCCAGCCAAGCGCAGGTCTCTGTGGAGGGAGGCACTACAGAGGAACTGCGATATGTTATGCACCCAAGAGACTCACTTTCAATCCACAGCTCCACCAAAATGCTCTCACCCAAAATTCCCGTTTATCTATTTAGCGAATGCGGAAAAAAAATTAAGAGGGGTGATGATAGCCATCAGGGACACGGTGACCTTCCAACTACACGAAAGCGTCATTGATCCTCAAGGACGATTCATCATCCTAGTGTGTGAAATCAACAACCACACAACTACACTAGTTAACCTATACGCACCCAACGTCAGACAAACCAAATTTTTCCATAAACTAATGAAGAAGATCCACACTATCCAAAAAGGTTCATTGCTAATGTGTGGTGACTTTAACCTTACCCCTGATCCATCCTGCGACTCTACAGCAAAATCCAAAAGACTTCCACCATCCCTGTTGCCAATACTACGGAAATATGATCTTTTTGATGCCTGGAGATGCTTAAATGCAAATGAAAGGGACTACTCCTTTTTTTCTCACTGTCACAAAACTTATAGTAGGATAGATCTCTTCCTGGTAGATAAGCAACTGTTGTACAAATGTAAATCAGCTAAAATTCATAGTATTACATGGTCGGACCACGCTCCAGTGGAGTTGGACCTTGGGGGACTTACTAGTCATAAGAACACTTTTGTGTGGAGGGTTAATTCTCACCTTCTCCAGCATGGTCCGACTAGGTCATATGTTGAACGGCAGCTTAAAGAATTTTTCATATTACCGCTGACTCATGGTCCAGCAGGCATGGACAGGGACGTTATCTAAGTTTCACCGCGCATTGGGTGACTCTGCTGGCAGCTGGGAAGGATGCAGGACAAGGTGCAGTAGTGTTGGAGGTTGTTCCACCACCACGCCTCCAAAATGCCTCTACTAGTGATTGTGACACACCACTCTCCTCCACCCCCTCCTCTTCTTCTTCCTCCATGGCCTCTTCCTGTGCTTTGTCCTCGGAACCAGCAGTGCTCCGTAGGCATTCAAGGGGTTACGCAAGTATGCAGGCCAAAAGATGCCATGCGGTGCTTGAGCTGGTGTGCTTGGGGGACAGGAGCCACACTGGAGCAGAGGTTCTGTCAGCTCTGCAGGGGCAGGTTCAGAGGTGGTTGACGCCATGCCAACTTAAGGCAGGAATGGTGGTTTGCGACAATGGCACCAACCTCCTCTCCGCCCTTCGACAGGGACAACTGACCCATGTGCCCTGTTTGGCTCAAGTCCTTAACTTGGTGGTGCAGCGGTTCTTGGGCAGGTACCCGGGCTTACAGGATGTCCTGAGGCAGGCCAGGAAAGTCTGTGTGCATTTCGGCCGGTCATATAATTCCAGTGCTTGTCTGGCAGACCTCCAAAAGGAATTTAACCTGCCTAAGAATCACCTAATCTGTGACATGCCCACCAGGTGGAACTCAACGTTGGCCATGCTGCAGCGGCTGCAAACGCAGCAGAGGGCCATAAATGAGTACATGTGCAACTATGGCACCAGGACAGGGTCAGGGGAGCTTGTTTTTTTTCCCCACACCAGTGGGCCATGATCAGGGATGCAAGCACTGTCCTGTCACCATTTGAGGAGGCCACAAGGATGGTGAGCAGTGACAGTGCATGCATCAGTGACACTGTCCCCCTTGTCCACCTGTTGGAGCACACGCTGCTTGGAATAATGGACAGGGCACTTGAGGAAGAACAGAGGCAAGAAGAGCAGTACTTCCTTAGCTCTCAAGGCCCCGTTTATCCAGACAGTCTTCCTGTAGCCCACCGATCACACAGGAAAAGGAGGAGGAGGAGGATTGTGTCAGTATGGAGGGCTAGTAATTCTTTTCAGCAGGGCTAGTTCCTGCCCTCCAACTAGAGTATCTGTGAGGTGTTGCAGTGTTGTGGCACCAGCACCAGTGTCTAAGGCCCAATTTTTCAGCCCCTGTTTAACAGGGGCGTGTAATTACAATTTTTGATGCAATTCTTTGCAGCAGGGCTCGTTCCTGTGCTCCAACTAGACTAGAGTATCTGTTAGGGGTTGCAGTGTTGTGGCACCAGTGCCTAAGGCCCAATTTTTCTGCCCCTGTTTAACAGGGGCATGTAATTACATTTTTTTTTTTAACATAAAGTTTTTTTATTTTTTTATAAAGCAACATTAACAGAACAAATTATACAAAGGGAGGAATAAACAAAAAAAGGGAAAAATAAAAATAGTGTATATACAATACGCAGTGAGCTCACCGTACACTAACTGTAAATACTGCAGCTGCCTGCCTGTGGTATTAATAGGATCAGAACACCAGCAATTGTCTTCAGGTAGATTTAGATGCACACTGTGCAGAGGACACAGTACACTAACTGTAAATACTGCAGCTGCCTGCCTGTGGTTCTAATAGGATCAGAGGAAAAACAGCAATTGTCTTCAGGTAGTTTTAGGTGCACACTGTGCAGATTACACCGTACACTTACTGTAAATACTGCAGCTGCCTGACTGTGGTATTAATAGGATCAGAACACCAGCAATTGTCTTCAGGTAGGTTTAGGTGCACACTGTGCAGAGGACACAGTACACTAACTGTAAATACTGCAGCTGCCTGCCTGTGGTATTAATAGGATCAGAACCCCAGTAATTGTCTTCAGGTAGCTTTAGGTGCAAACTGTGCAGAGGACACAGTACACTAACTGTAAATACTGCAGCTGCCTGCCTGTGGTATTAATAGGATCAGAACCACAGCAATTGTCTTCAGGTAGCATTAGGTGCACACTGTGCAAAGGACACAGTACACCAACTGTAAATACTGCAGCTGCCTGCCTGTGGTATTAATAGAATCAGAACAACAGCAATTGTCTTCAGGTAGCTTTAGATGCACACTGTGCAGAGGACACAGTACACTAACTGTAAATACTGTAGCTGCCTGCCTGTGGTATTTATAGGATCAGAACCCCAGCAATTTTCTTCAGGAAGCTCTAGGTGCACTGTGCAGAGGACACAGTACACAAACTGTAAATACTGCAGCTGCCTGCCTGTGGTACTAATAGGATCAGAAGAACACCAGCAATTGTTTTCAGGTAGCTTTAGGTTTACATTGTGCAGAGGACACAGTACACTAACTGTAAATACTGTAGCTGCCTGCCTGTGGTATTAATAGGATCAGAACACCAGCAATTGTCTTCAGGTAGGTTTAGGTGCACACTTTGCAGAGGACACAGTACACTAACTGTAAATACTGCAGATGCCTGCCTGTGGTATTAATAGGATCAGAAACCCAGTAATTGTCTTCAGGTAGCTTTAGGTGCAAACTGTGCAGAGGACACAGTACACTAACTGTAAATACTGCAGCTGCCTGCCTGTGGTATTAATAGGATCAGAACACCAGCAATTGTCTTCAGGTAGCTTTAGGTGCACACTGTGCAAAGGACACAGTACACTAACTGTAAATACTGCAGCTGCCTGCCTGTGATACTGATAGGATTATCAGAACACCAGCAAATTTCCTCAGGTAGCTTTAGGTGCACACTGTGCAGATGACACAGTACACTAACTGTAAATACAGCAGCTTCCTGCCTGTGGTATTAATAGGATCAGAAGAACACCAGAAATTGTCTTCAGGTAGCTTTAGGTGCACACTGTGCAAGGGACACAGTACACTAAAAGTAAATACTGCAGCTGTCTGTTTGTGGTATTAATAGGATCAGAACACCAGCAATTGTCCTCAGTAGGGATGAGCTTCATGTTTAAGTCGAACCCATGTTCGACTCGAACATCGTCTGTTCGCCCGTTCGCCAAATTGAGAACGATATGGGCCGTTCAGGCCAAATTCGTGTGGCGCGTCATGGTCCATAATTCACTGCAGCATCACAGTGTATTGCTGGCTGATGATTGGCCAAGCATGCACTATGACCCGCATGCTTGGCCAATCACAGCACCGTCTGTAGAGAGAGCTGTAATTGGCCAAAGCCAGGGTGGCTTTGGCCAATTATGGCTCAGGGGGTTTAGTACACGCCCCACACTATATAAGGCCGCCTGCACGGCGGCCCTGTGTAGTGAGTTCTGGCATTGAGAGACAGAGACAGAGAGACAGACAGTGTCATTTGATTTAGGTTAGATAGATTAGGCAGGACAGTCAGTCAGTTAGCTGCACTTACAGTGTATTGCGTATATATATGCATCCCAGGTGTTGTGTATATATATATATATATATATATATATATATATATATATATATATACTGTATTCAGTTTAGCTAGATCTGTACCTGTTATTATCTTTCTACTGACAGGCAGGCAGGTGTTGTTACAGAACAGCTACCTGAAGAAAATTGCTGGTGTTCTTCTGATCCTATTAGTACCACAGTTAGGCAGCTACACTATTTACAGTTAGTGTAGTGCATCCTCCTCACAGTGTTCAGCTAAAACTACAAGTTAGTGTAATGCACAGTGTTCAGCTAAAGCTACAAGTTAGTGTAGTGTGTCCTCCTCACAGTGTTCAGCTAAAGCTACAAGTTAGTGTAGTGCGTCCTCCTTACAGTGTTCAGCTAAAGCTACAAGTTAGTGTAGTGCACCGTTTTCAGCTAAAGCTACAAGTTAGTGTAGTGCGACCTCTGTACAGTGTTCAGCTAAAGCTACATGTTAGTGTAGTGCGTCCTCCCCACAGTGTTCAGCTAAAGCTACAAGTTAGTGTAGTGCACAGTGTTCAGCTAAAGCTACAAGTTAGCGTAGTGCGACCTCTGCACAGTGTTCAGCTAAAGCTACAAGTTAGTGTAGTGCGTCCTCCTCACAGTGTTCAGCTAAAGCTACAAGTTAGTGTAGTGCGACCTCTGCACAGTGTTCAGCTAAAGCTACAAGTTAGTGTAGTGCATCCTCCTCACAGTGTTCAGCTAAAGCTACAAGTTAGTGTAGTGCGACCTCTGCACAGTGTTCAGCTAAAGCTATCTGTAGAAGGTTGGTGGTGTTTTCCTGATCCTATCACTACCGCAGGCAGCTACATTATTTACACGTTAGTGTAGTGCGACCTCTTCACAGTGTTCAGCTAAAGCTATTTGTAGAAGGTTTGTGGTGTTTTCCTGATCCTATCACTACCGCAGGCAGCTACATTATTTTAACGTTAGTGTAGTACGTCCTCTTCACAGTGTTCAGCTAAAGCTATTTGTAGAAGGTTTGTGGTGTTTTCCTGATCCTATCACTACCGCAAGCAGCTACATTATTTTAACGTTGGTGTAGTGCGTCCTCTGAACAGTGTTCAGCTAAAGCTACCTCTGCACAGTGTTCATCTAAAGCTACCTGTAGAAGATTGGTGGTGTTCTCATACTACAGCCAGGCAGTTGATTTTGCTAGCTGCAGTATCAGTATCGCACCGCTGCTATTTGCAACATATGTCTCAAGCGTATCTCGCATGGCCAAAACATCTCCTGCTTGGGAACCACATGCTTGACCAGACATATGTTGACCTGCCATGCAGTTCATTGGCAAGCGTATTTAAAAGACCCACACCAAAGAACAAGGAAGACCTCTCCTTGCTCCTCATCAGCTGAGATCTCCAACCCCACTATATTCTATGCATATTACCGCTGACTCATGGTTCAGCAGGCATGGACAGGGACGTTACCTAAGTTTCACTGCGCATTGGGTGACTCTGCTGGCAGCTGGGAAGGATGCAGGACAAGGTGCAGTAGTGTTGGAGGTTGTTCCGCCACCACGCCTCCAAAATGCCTCTACTAGTGATTGTGACACACCACTCTCCTCCACCCCCTCCTCTTCTTCTTCCTCCATGGCCTCTTCATGTGCTTTGTCCTCGGAACCAGCAGTGCTCCGTAGGCATTCAAGGGGTTATGCAAGTATGCAGGCCAAAAGATGCCATGCGGTGCTTGATGTGGTGTGCTTGGGGGACAGGAGCCACACTGGAGCAGAGGTTCTGTCAGCTCTGCAGGGGCAGGTTCAGAGGTGGTTGACGCCATGCCAACTTAAGGCAGGAATGGTGGTTTGCGACAATGGCACCAACCTCCTCTCCGCCCTTCGACAGGGACAACTGACCCATGTGCCCTGTTTGGCTCACGTCCTTAACTTGGTGGTGCAGCGGTTCTTGGGCAGGTACCCGGGCTTACAGGATGTCCTGAGGCAGGCCAGGAAAGTCTGTGTGCATTTCGGCCGGTCATATAATGCCAGTGCTTGTCTGGCAGACCTCCAAAAGGAATTTAACCTGCCCAAGAATCGCCTAATCTGTGACATGCCCACCAGGTGGAACTCAACGTTGGCCATGCTGCAGCGGCTGCAAACGCAGCAGAGGGCCATCAATGAGTACATGTGCGACTATGGCACCAGGACAGGTTCAGGGGAGCTTGTTTTTTTTCCCCACACCAGTGGGCCATGATCAGGGATGCAAGCACTGTCCTGTCACCATTTGAGGAGGCCACAAGGATGGTGAGCAGTGACAGTGCATGCATCAGTGACACTGTCCCCCTTGTCCACCTGTTGGAGCACACGCTGCTTGGAATAATGGACAGGGCACTTGAGGAAGAACAGAGGCAAGAAGAGCAGTACTTCCTTAGCTCTCAAGGCCCCGTTTATCCAGACAGTCTTCCTACATGCCCACCGATCACACAGGAAAAGGAGGAGGAGGAGGAGGATTGTGTCAGTATGGAGGTGAAGCCTGGCACTCAGCATCAGCAGCAGTCTTTAAGGGATCATTTACAGTCCCAAGAAACACATAGACTTGTACGTGGCTGGGAGGAGGTGGCTGCGGATCATGTCATCCTTAGTGACCCAGAGGACTCCGGACCGAATGCCTCAGCAAATCTACGCTGCATGACCTCCCTGATCCTGCAATGCCTGCGGAAGGATCCTCGTATTTGTGGTATCAAGGAGAAGGAACAATACTGGCTGGCAACCCTCCTTGATCCACCTTACAAGGGTAAGGTTGCGGACCTTATCTTGCTGTCACAGAGGGAGCAGAGGATGAAACATCTTCGGGAGGCCTTGCAGAAAGGTCTGTGCAACGCATTCCCAGAGACTGGGAGGTTACAAACTCCTGTTTCTGGACAACGTGTTGCTGAGGCTTTGGTCAGTCAAAGAAGAAGCGGTGGAGAAGGTGGCAATCTGACCGATGCGTTCAGACAATTTTTTAGTTTGCAGCCCCAAGGTATGATCGGTTCCAGCAACCATAGCCAGCGTCTGTTTTACATGGTGCAGGAATACCTAGGGGCAAGATCTGCCTTGGACACCTTTCCCACTGAAAATCTTCTGGGCTACTGGGTCTTGAAGATGGATCACTGGCCAGAGCTTGCACAGTATGCAATTGAGCTACTGGCCTGTCCTGCATCCAGCATTCTTTTGGAACGCACATTCAGTGCTGCTGGAGGATTTGTAACCGATCACAGGGTGCGTCTGTCCACCAACTTGGTCAATCGACCGTCCCGCCACCAGTGCCTAAGGCCTACTTTTTCAGCCTCTGTTTAACAGGGGCATGTAATTGCAATTTTTCATACAATTCTTTGCAGCAGGGCTCGTTCCTGCACTCCAACTAGAGTATCTGTGAGGGGTTGCAGTGTTGTGGCACCAGCACCAGTGCCTAAGGCCCAATTTTTCAGACTCTGTTTAACAGGGGCATGTAATTACAATTTTTCATACAATTCTTTGCAGCAGGGCTAGTTCCTGCCCTCCAACTAGAGTATCTGTGAGGTGTTGCAGTGTTGTGGCACCAGCACCAGTGTCTAAGGCCCAATTTTTCAGCCCCTGTTTAACAGGGGCGTGTAATTACAATTTTTGATGCAATTCTTTGCAGCAGGGCTAGTTCCTGTGCTCCAACTAGACTAGAGTATCTGTGAGGGGTTGCAGTGTTGTGGCACCAGTGCCTATGGGCCCAATTTTTCTGCCCCTGTTCAACAGGGGCATGTAATTACATTTTTTTTTAACATAAAGTTTTTTATTTTTTTATAAAGCATCATTAACAGAACAAATTATACAAAGGGAGGAATAAACAAAAAAAGGGAAAAATAAAAATAGTGTATATACAATACGCAGTGAGCTCATACACATCAAAAGCAGATAAAAATCAATAGCCTTCTAGCATTCAGTTATTACAACCAAAAGAGGTGCAGGTAAGTGGGAAGAGGTAGGGAGTGAGAAAAGGGGACCGGAAACCCGATACGTAAATTCTCACACCAGCCACCGAAAAGGTTGGAGGTCTATGCATGCTTAAATCAAATCTGCTTATAGATTGACATAGATTGGTTACCCTGAGTCAGGAGTCACATATCTTAATTCTATTTGCAGGAATTCCCCTTATACAGGCATAACATCATCATCCCAGACTGGGCTAACCAAAACCCTTCAGGGGATCAAGGTGGCTATCCCTAGAGCTCCGGTCTCAGTCAAGGGTCAGCTGTTCTTCACAAACCCAAGAGCCCCATATTTTGGTAAATTTTTTCGGGCAGTTTCGGCCTAGGTAGGTTAGTTTATACAATGGAAGGGCATTGTTAATAAGCTTTTTTCATTGTTGTATCATCGGTGGCTCAACCCCTTTCTACTTGAGCAAAATAGCCTTTCTGGCATAGAAGACTGTATAAAACACAAACATCTTCTTGTATTGTGGGGCCGGTAAATTATCCACTACTCCCACCAGAAGCGGGATTGGATCACATGGTAGTGTTAGTTTGCTGACAGAATTAACCATGACCACCACTCCCCTCCAAAAGGACTGTATGTGTTGACATGACCAGACCATATGGAAGAACGATCCCTCCTCCAAGGAGCACTTGGGGCAGGTCGGACTAGTATTCGGGTATATCCTGGCTAGGCGTTTCGGTGAAAAGTCTGCTCTATGTAAGAATTTAGGCTGGATAAATCGATCACGTGCAGACACCACCAGAGGGAGGTACTGCTGAATGCCCTCCTCCCAGTCATCATCCGCCAGTGATGGCACATCCCCCTGCCATACCGAGAACAACTGCGAAACCTTGGAGGTATCTAGTGTATTCAAAATAGAATATAAAGCAGATAAGGGCCTAGTCTCCTCTGCCGCGCTCAAAAGACGTACTATTTCAGTGGTTATCAGCACCGGGGTGTAGGAAATTGGGAACAGTACGCGTGGCGGAGCTTCAGTTACCTAAAAAATAAGTGGTTGGGTAAGCCCTTTTGGTATTTCAACTCATCAAATGAGGTCAAACCCGTAGGGGTCATTATATCAGCCAATACTATAATATCATACCGGGCCCAGAGCACCGGGTCAGGGATCATCCGGAAGTGTGGTAACCGCGGGTTCCCCCATAACGGAGTTCGGGGGGACCAACTGTTAGTCGGCCGGGTCTTACTTCAGACAGTCTCCCAAACTCTAAGTGTAGTTTTCATCGGAGGGGTCATGTGCGGGTTAGATTTGGGTCCCCGGTGTATTAAATTTCTTAGCTCAGAGTATGACCCAAGCAACGCCGCCTCTAAAGTTGAGGCAGGGTTGGCCGGCTGCTCCGAAAGCCACCATCTCACTGTGACCAGTACTGCCGCCCAATAATACTTAATGAAACACGACAGGGCAAGACCACCCAGTGTTATTGGCAGTTGGAGGGTGGATTTAGCAATTCTGGGGACGCTACCATTCCATACAAATGAGATAATCAACTTATCAAGTTTTTTAAAAAAGATTTGTGGTATATGCACCCGAGTCTGCCTGAAAATATCTAAAAGTTTGGGAAGCATCGACATTTTAATAATGTTGACCCTTCCCACTGGGGTGAGGGGCAGCGATTTCCAAACGGCGCATCTCTGATTCAGGAGTGACATTGTCGGGGTCAGGTTAAGAGGGATAAATTTGGACAGGTCTCTATGGATATCTATTCCCAGATATCTAAATTGCGAAACCTTCTGAAGAGGGGTATCCGGCGGTATAGACGCCTCCTCTGGGTGCAGTGCAAAGATCACAGACTTCCCCCAATTTACCTGAATACCAGAAAATCTTCCAAATATATCTATCAGTGTTAAAGCTGTCCCTAGAGAATCCTCTTCATTCCTAAGATACAGCAGGGTATCGTCTGCGTATAAAGAAATCTTCTCTTGCACCGAGCCCCGAGGTATACCCTTGACTAGAGGGGAGGAGCGCAAAAGAATGGCCATCGGCTCGATGGTCAGCGCAAAGAGGGCAGGGGACAGTGGACAGCCCTGCCTGGTACCCCTGTGTAGGCGGAAGGTTGAGGAAAGGGTCTATCCTGTGCGGACCCTGGCCTTGGGGGATTCATACAGAGCCTGCATCCAGGAAATAAATTTAGGGCCGAAGCCAAAACGACGCAGGGCCTTTTCTGCATCCAGGGAGGCCACTGCGTCAAACCGGCTAAGGAAATCCCCTGCCCCCAGGACAGTATACAGTCTACGAAGGATAATATCCGTCCCCCTACCGGGCATGAAACCGGTCTGGTCCTCATATGTAAGAATAACCTCATTTAGCCGTCTAGCTAGCACTTTGGTGAGAATCTTGGCATCTGCATTTAATAGAGAAATGGGGCGGTACGAGGTACATAATTCAGGGTCTTTACCCTGTTTGGGGATGACAACTATAACCGCCTCTGCCATAGAATCAGGAAGACTGCCTGCTTCCAGGGCTCCCACCATCATCTCATGCAACCTGGGTAGTAATTGCTTCCCATACTGTCTGTAAAATTCAGGTGGAAGGCCATCTACCCCCCGGGGTCTTCCCTGCCTGAAGTTCACTCAATGCTAGTTTGACCTCCGCTAGAGTAATGGTGCTATCTAGATGGGAACGGGCCTCCTCAGTAAGAGTTGGAAAAATAATTTGATCCAGAAAGGAGTCTAGTTCCATTTCTGAGTAGTCGGCTTTAGAGTATAGGGTGCTGTAGTACGAAGCAAAGCGAGCATTAATGAGCACAGTATCCGTTACCAGTGTTCCATCTGTTTCCCTTAATCAGGCAATGGCGGTTACCGGCTGTTGTTCCTTAGCCAACCAAGCCAACAACCGGCCTGTCTTCTCCCCCTGTTCAAAGATGCGCTGTGTTTGTGTCAGCTGCTGTTTTTTGGTGCCAGCCACCCGAAGAAGCATTACCTCTCGGTAGGCTGCCTGCATATCTAGTCGGGTGATCGGGTTTTGGGTCTGGATATAAGCAGATTCCAATTCTAGTGCCTTAGCTTCTGCCCTTTTCAGCAACAACCTAGCCTCCTTGCGAACATGGGCAATAGAAGGTAGATAGCACCCCTGGATATAAGCCTTAAAGGCATCCCACCTAATAGGCAATGTAGTAGATCTAGCATTAATCACCCAATATTCAGAGATGCTATCAGAAATTTCATCTTCAATCCAGGATCGAGACAGACGCCAAAGTCTCTCCGCTGGGGGGTGTGAGTCCGTAGACACAGGAGCACATGGGCGTGATCTGATATGCCCCTAGGGAGCATGGCCACCTCCTGTACCTTATGAAGCAGCTCCCAACTAACATACATTAAATCTATTCTGGACAGCGAACGGTGGGAGGCTGATTGGCAAGTAAAAGTCTTCACATCAGGGAACCTCCATCGCCATACGTCTGTCAGGCCATAGAGGGAAGCCCATTTATTTAAGGGGGATTCGGTGCCCATGCCCGGGGGGAGTCTATCCATGGACAGGTCGGGAGTCATATTAAAATCCCCTGCTATAATTAGATTATCAGTGGAGTAGGAGGCCAGGACAGGGACCAGAGATTTGAGTAAGGACATGTTGGCTGGTGGAGGTAAATATAATCCTAAGAGCAGCATTTCAACATTATCAATTACAGCATGTAACAGGACATATCTACCCTCCGGGTCAGTCTTCACGTCAAGCAGGGAATAGGTCAATGCCTTATGTATTAGGACGCTCACTCCCCGGGCATATCTCGAATAAGAGGAGTGATGGTAATGCCCCACCCAGGGTTTTTTAAGGGAAAGGACTCTGCGCCCCACCAAGTGGGTCTCTTGCAATATGCAAATATGTGGCGTGCATTTTTTCAAGTAGGCCATAACCAGGGAGCGTTTGACTTTATTATTCAGTCCCCGGACGTTCCATGAAATGAGTCTTATACCAGTCATAGCAGCCTGGGACTTAGATAAATGAGGGGGAACTGACAGTCAGACCAACCCAGAAGGCAACTCTTTGTGAAATATTGGACGTCGAGCCAGTACACCCATCAAGGGGCCGGAGGGGCATCCAATAGAAATCACTGTGTATATTGAACACAAATTTCAAAAGGGTTAACATAAAAAAAGAGGGAAAAAAAAGCAGAACAATAAAACACAAAAGCAATAGGGTTCTTAACATATAAACCCCAGCCTCTCCCACCCGCACAACCGTTGGGGAACTCAGCATGGATATGCCCAAAACTCGACCCATTATAGCCTAGGAAAATCTCCTATGAGGCAGAGAAAAACCCTAGACGACCACCAAACACACACAGGGGCGGACAGAGAGTTTGGAGCAGTCCAGAGTCCTTTGCCTGTAACCTGAGGATAAAAAAAGTTATGGTAGGGATCTATGCAAACCTGTAAAAATAAAAAAACACCTAGCTGTGACTAGGGGCACAAACTTCAGTCAGGCCAGCCCAGCATTATACACCCCAGTAACTTATAGAACCCCCCCCCAGGAGGACATCTCACATCATGCATCATCTCTCCATAATTACAATTCTTGATTTAATATTTCACAGCAGGGCCCGTTTCTGCGCCCACCAAGAGTATCTGTGAGGACTTGTTGTGGCACCAGCACCACCACCATCACCAAAGGCCCAATTTTTCTGCCCCTGTTCAACTGGGACATGTAATTACAATTCTTGATCTAATATTTCACAGCAGGGCCCTGTGAGGGCTTACAGTGTTGTGGCAACACCAACACCTAAGGCACAAATTTGTGCAGAGTATATAGGGCAGGACCCTACTTTCAAACATCCAACTTACAAACGACTCCTACTTGCAAACGGAAGGAGACAACAGGAAGTGAGATGAAATCTACCCCTAGGAAGGGAAATTCTCTCCTGTAAGAGTTAATATGGGAAAAACATTTCTCCTTTCCACTGATGCTTTATTACCAATCCTTGTTTCACTAAAAAACCCAAATTTTCAAAAAACATTTGTCATTGGGACAGAAAGTGAGATGAAATCTTCTGAAGAGGAGCACAGACAGCAAAACAAATGTCACAGGGGTGATAACCCTTCCCTATGTTTTCCAAAAAGCTTAAAATAGATTTTTTGGCTGGAGCTAAACACTTTAAAAATGTACCCGTTCAAAATGACAAACAGATTCTACTTAACAACAAACCTACAGTCCCTGTCTTGTTTGCACCGCCTGTATACTGCTGTTCAGAGTATATAGGGCCTGGGGGCCCCAAACCTTTCCTTTTTTAATTTGGGTGCGGAGTTCCCCTTAATATCCATACAAGACCCAAAGGGCCTGGTAATGGACTGGGGGGTACCCATGCCATTTGTCTCACTGATTTTCATCCATATTGCCAGGACCCGCAAGCAGTTTTAAATGACTTTTTTCCTTTAAAAATGACATTTGGTGCAGGGACTGTTCTAAACACGGGAAACACGCGTCACTTTACAGGCATACTATAGACACCCCCCAGGTACGATATTTAAAGGAATATTTCACTTTTTTTTTTTTACCTTAAGCATCATTAAAATCACTGCCGTTTTTAAAAGTTTTTTTTGCATTGATCCATGTCCCCTGGGGCAGGACCCGGGTCCCCAAACCATTTTTAGGACAATACCATGCAAAATAGCCTTTAAAATGAGCACTTTTGATTTTGAACGTTCGAGTCCCATAGACGTCAATGGGGTTCTAATTTTCATGCAAATTTTTGGTCCGTTCGCAGGTTCTGGTGCGAACCGAACCGGGGGGGTTCGGCTCATCCCTAATCACAAAGCTAATAAAGGGTCTGGAGGATCTTAGTTATGAGGAAAGGTTGTGAGCACTGAACTTATTCTCTCTGGAGAAGAGACACTTGAGAGGGGATATGATTTCAATGTATAAATACCGTACTGGTGACCCCACAATAGGAAGAAAACTTTTTCGCAGAAGAGAGTTTAACAAGACTCGTGGCCACTCATTAAAATTAGAAGAAAAGAGGTTTAGCCTTAAACTACATAGAGGGTTCTTTACTGTAAGAGCGGCAAGGATGTGGAATTCCCTTTCACAGGCGGTGGTCTCAGCGGGGAGCATCAATAGTTTCAAGAAACTATTAGATAATCACCTGAATGACTGCAACATACAGGGATATACAATGTAATACTGACATATAATCACACACATAGGTTGGACTTGATGGACTTTTGTCTTTTTTCCACCTCACCAACTATTTAACTATATGTAACTATGAACCCCTGAAGGCTTCTCGCTGAACCCCGGATGAGAAACACTGGTCTGTGTAATGCCATCCCATTAAAATTGTTCTCAATATCTTATCCAGATCAGTTATCGAGTCACCGACCCTCGCCTGAGTGATGGGAAAATGTATCCAACTTTATTCCGTATGACCCCAGACGATCGGGTCCATTATACAGCCCTTATAAAACTGTTGCAGTATATGGGGTGGAACTGGGTTGGAATATTAACAGCATGGGACGGCAGCGGTGATGAGGAGGCCCAAGAGCTGAGTAAGATGATGAGCCAACACGGGATCTGTACAGAATATATCTTTCAAATCCAAGAAGAATTTAAAGATGATATTCAGAGAAGGATTCTTGGTAAATCAACAGCTAAAGTTGTCATAGTGTGTGGAACTGCCAGAGGGTACTTTTTTACTCCTTCTATATCCTTGATTTTAAATCGGATCACATTGATTGTCCCACCTTCATGGAATAAACTATATACTATCGATGGAAATTACTCTATAGCAATCAACTGCAGCTTCTTATTTTTTTGGCCACAAGAAATGCCCATAAACGTCAATATGTATCCCCTTGGTTTCAATGTCTCCGACTGCTTAAATGACCCGATAATGGAAGATATTTGGATTTATTCTTTTCATTGTCTTTCCCCAAACAAAAAGAAAAATAATATATTTTCTTTACTGTATTCTTTTTTGCCAGAATTTTGTACTGGTTTAATAGATGCGTCCTCCATATTTGCTGAGGATACACCAATACCTTCCTTTGCATACACGGCTGTATATGTTCTGGCCTATGCTCTACACAACATGTACTATGCGATAAATATATCTGAACACAATGGATTCCAGCACAGAGTAAGTTGGATAATAAGTGTTTATATTACTCTGACCCTGTCCTATATTATATAATAATTATCAGAATGATCAGCCATCTCTCTCCTCTCTCACTGTCTGGGCAATCAGGAAAAATACAAATGTGATGGGATATTTTTGGTCTTTTATTCATATTTTTTTTTTTAACTAATTGCTTTGTATACACCATGTTGAGACACATCAAAGAGTAACTGCAGTCTGCTCACATAATTTGTAATAAAAACATCTTTGCCATTCTGAAGCTTCCCTCCAACCACTTGCATATTATTTTATATATACTCTGATTCTGTACTTACCAAATATGCTGCAGAAATCTCCCTCCACTGAGTCTGGATGCATCCATTTTAACTGTGGGCAGCTGAAGCTGCTGCCTGTTCACTTCCTGGATTTACACAGACACACAGAGGCACACCTCCAGCTCTGCAGCTTTCATTGGACCTTTTATGACTCACCCCCCCTCCCTTACTGGCAAACTCTCACGAGAGAGCGAGAGCTGTGCATGATGTCGTAAGACTAGGCCAATGACCAGACAAGAAACAAGAAGTGGGCTGTATAAGGGATTTACTATTCAAAGCTAAAACAACAAGAGCAGAAGATTTAAATCAATTGTTTTTTATTAATAATTTTCACATATAACAGAAAAAATATGTAAACAAAATCTGTCGTATAGTGCAAGGTTGTAAAACAACCACATGTAAATAAATGTGTATGAGGAAACAGAATGATAGCAAAGTAGGATAATGTTATCATTATATAAAGTGCCTCACAAAAGTATTCACCCCCTTAGCTTTTTACCTATTTTGTTACATTACAGCCTTTAGCTCAATGTTTTTTTAATCTGAATTATATATGATGGATCAGAACACAATAGTCTAAGTTGGTGAAGTAAAATTAGAAAAATATTTACATAAAACTGATAACTGGCATATGCGTATGTATTCACCCCCTTTGTTATGAAGCCCATAAAAAGCTCTGGTGCAACCAAATACCTTCAGAAGTCCCATAATTAGTGAAATGATGTCCACCTGTGTGCAATCTAAGTGTCACATGATCTGTCATTACATAGACACACCTTTGTGAAAGACCCCAGAGGCTGCAACACCTAAGCAAGAGACACCACTAACCAAACACTGCCATGAAGACCAAGGAACTCTCCAAACCAGTAAGGGACAATGTTGTTGAGAAGTACAAGTCAGGGTTAGGTTATAAAAAAATATCCAAATCTTTGATGATCCCTAGGAGCACCATCAAATCTATCATAACCAAATGGAAAGAACATGGCACAACGGCAAACCTGCCAAGAGACGGCCGCACACCAAAACTCACAGACGGGCAAGGAGGGCATTAATCAGAGAGGCAGCACAGAGACCTAAGGTAACCCTGGAGGAGCTGCAGAGTTCCACAGCAGAGACTGGAGTATCTGTACATAGGACCACAATAAGCCGTACGCTCCATAGAGTTGGGCTTTATGGCGGAGTGGCCAGAAGAAAGCCATTACTTTCAGCAAAAAACAAAATGACACATTTTGAGTTTGGGAAAAGGCATGTGGGAGACTCCCAAAATGTATGGAGGAACACACTGCTAAAGCAACACTTGAGTGGTTTAAGGGGAAACATGTAAATGTGTTGGAATGGCCTAGTCAAAGCCATGACCTCAATCCAATAGAAAATATGTGGCCAGACTTAAAGATTGCTGTTCACAAATGCAAACCATCCAATTTGAAGGAGCTGGAGCAGTTTTGCAAGGAGGAATGGGCAAAAATCCCAGTGGTAAGATGTGGCAAGCTCATAGAGACTTATCCAAAGTGACTTGGAGCTGTGATAGCCACAAAAGGTGGCTCTACAAAGTATTGACTTTAGGGGGGTGAATAGTTATGTACATTGACTTTTTCTGTTATTTTGTCCTATTTGTTGTTTGCTTCATAATAAAAAAAACATCTTCAAAGTTGTGGTCATGTTCTGTAAAATAAATGATGCAAATTCTCCATCAATCCATGTTGATTCCAGATTGTGAGGCAACAAAACACAAAAAAATGCCAAGGGGGGTGAATACTTTTGCAAGGCACTGTGGGCTTCCTGGAATTCAATCTATAGAGGAAGTAAAGGGTTTATCGGCTGTCCCAGACACCCCCTTGTGAGCTAAACTGTCTGGGCTGGTGGCAACCCTATCCTCTTTAACCACTTGATCCCTGGAAGGATTTGCCCCCTTAATGACCAGGCCATTTTTTGCGTTTCGGCACTGCGTCACTTTGACTGACAATTGCGCGGTTGTGCAATGCTGTACCCAAACAAAATTGATGTCTTTTTTTCCCACAAGTTTTAAACTATATAATCGATCCTCATAGCTGAGGTCCTCCGTCACTCTTATTCATTTTGTTGCCCTTCACTAAACTCTTTCTAGTTCAAGTCGTCGTTCCTGAGGACTTGTGACCAAAACTAAGCTGCATCATCCAGATGATCATGAACCAGTGTTTTGTAAAAGTGTTGAATACTTGATCTACCTCTGGAAAGGTTGCCCCTTTATCTGTATGAGAGTAGTCTGCTGGACTTGTTAGCTGCGGCTTGGCATTGCATGTTATTGCTAAGTCTGTAATCTGTGACCTGTTCCTGGTGTCAGTATGGTACTGACTCTTTGTCTGTGGACATGTTCCTGGTGTCAGTATGGTACTGATTCTTTGTCTGTGGACATGTTCCTGGTGTCAGTATGGTACTGACTCTTTGTCTGTGGACATGTTCCTGGTGTCAGTATGGTACTGACTCTTTATCTGTGGACATGTTCCTGGTGTCAGTATGGTACTGACTCTTTGTCTGTGGACATGTTCCTGGTGTCAGTATGGTACTGACTCTTTGTCTGTTTACATGTCCCTGGTGTCAGTATGGTACTGATTCTTTGTGGACATGTTCCTGGTGTCAGTATGGTACTGACTCTTTGTCTGTGGACATGTTCCTGGTGTCAGTATGGTACTGACTCTTTGTCTGTGGACATGTTCCTGGTGTCAGTATGGTACTGATTTTGTCTGTGGACATGTTCCTGGTGTCAGTATGGTACTGACTCTTTGTCTGTGGACATGTTCCTGGTGTCAGTATGGTACTGACTCTTTGTCTGTGGACATGTTCCTGGTGTCAGTATGGTACTGATTTTGTCTGTGGACATGTTCCTGATGTCAGTATGGTACTGACTCTTTGTAGACATGTTCCTGATGTCAGTATGGTACTGACACTTTGTCTGCGGACATGTTCCTGGTGTCAGTTTGGTACTGACTCTTTGTCTGTGGACATGTTCCTGGTGTTGAAGTAGGAATGGGGATCAGATTATATGGCCATGGTTATGTGTGTAGTAGGGCTGATTTAGAATTCCAGCTAAGAAGCCATTCCTATTTACTATAAAAGAATATTTTGTACGTGACAGGCTGTGGATTGGCAAATGAACACTTCCCCCCTTAGCAAAGCCATCTGTGCTTAGCTTAGCACACTTTTCCTGTTCAGGATGTGTCAAAGGCTAGTCAGCTGATTAAGGAGGTAACCGCAGAGGCAAGGCTTGTGCAATACTTGTGAAAGAATATGCTTTGGTAAACTGCTTGCATTAGTAAGAGTAGGTGAAGGGTCAGAATGTTTTTGTAAAGGAAATGTATTATCTGTGCGCTTGTGACGTAATGTGATAGAGTTATATGTACACTGAATTGTCTGTAAGAAACACTCTTTGGCGTGTAGACACGAGTCGGGCCAGGAGTGTTCATTCTTGCTAGCTAGAAGAATGAAATAAAAAACTTGCATACCAGAAGTTAATTGCCCAGCAGTCATTGCTGTTATTCTCCTACCTCATTTGGTGCATTGGCCGTAAGGGGGGAATATCGGTGTGACCTGTTGAGGCAGGTGGCACTGTTTTCCACCAGACCTACAAGGAATGGTCCGAGAGGCCAGCCCTGTGGGCTATATCGTAGTCTCAAAAGGCGCCTTCTAGAACTGTTATCTAGGAGACTGCGCTGTGTCCCATTTGGTGGCCTGCTGTGGACGACCTTCGTAGCGTCAAATGGACCTGGGAATCCGAGAAGTAGATAGCTGGAGCTCCAACGGGAACAGGTGAGAGCCTTTTTACTTTTGTTTTTGGATAACAGTTAAGACAGCCAGCCAGCCTCTCGACGGATCGAGAGAAGGGAAGCCTGATCACCTTCCGAGAGAGACGTCCGTTTAGATGATTGTGCATCTTTCGGACGAATCCTCAGTCAGTCAGTAATTTTTGGGTGGGAATGTCTGGTATGATTGATGTGTGTATGAGACATCACTTTGTGGTGAAGTGACCGTGCCCTCTTTTAAGTGCGGTTCCTGGCTGGGAGACCACGTCCAGGCCACTGACTGAGGGAAGCGTTGTCTATTGTCCCTACCTGTGTCGAGGATTCAGACCCCTTACTGAATTCTCATCATTTACCCTACCCTCTGTGTCTGTCTTGGTGTCTGTTAAGTTATAAAAATGGGTGGGAAACATAGTGTTGAATCTCCTCTACAAACCATGATCTCCAACTTTAAGAAGGGATTTTCTAAAGAACTGTAATTTAAAAAAACTTAGCCCTTAGAAATTGATAACATTGTGTGAGAAAGATTGGCCCTGATATGGAGCGCGGTGGCCCCCACAGGGAACCCTTGACTTAGAGACCATTGACTGATTATTTGAGAATATTATGTCAGACTTACAGAAACATGACCAAGACGCACCTTCCAGGAGGACTGTTCGTTCGGGTGATTGTGCATCCCTCGAATAAATCCTCAGCCAGCCAGTCAGGAGGAATATCCGTCCAGATGATTGTGCATCTCTCGGATAAATCCACAGTCAGTCAGTCAGCTAGGAGAAAAAGTCCGTCTGGATGATTGTGCATCCTTTGGACAAATGGGAGACAGAGACCCGCAGTGGATACAAGCTGCAAAAGAGGAACAGTGCAGAATTATAGTTATGACAAGAGTAGTACCACTGACAAAACAAACAAAACACATATATTCTCAACCCGAAGAGACAGATCAGCCTCCCCGTATGTAGATGAAAGGACCTCAGATAGAGACAGGTTAGAGCCATGTCCAAATGCCCCGTCCAGTAAACAAGGGGACTCAAGTAGTTGTTCACCTACATCAGATTCAGCAAGTTTGTCAATGCCAAATCTCAGTAAATATACTCCTGACCGTAGCACTCTGGGTATAGGCAGGACAGAAATAGGGAACTCAGTAGTAGTCCATGGGCTCCCTAATCAAGTGTCCACTTCCACTCCGAGAGATCCTGATGCAAATAGCCGGACCCTTGCCCCGCATCCCTTTGAAGCCCGCATACTGCAAGACATCCCAGGACTGTGGGCAGAAGACAACCTACCAGGATTAACCACACACGTTCCCTCAATCCTTATTGAATTAAAATCAGGAGCCACTCCAGTCAGTCTGAAACAGTACCCAGTCCCTTTAAAAGCCCTAGTAGGAAAACAAAAGTACTTAAACAAATTCCTACACTATGGAATTCTAAAACCCTGTCAGTCTCCCTGGAATACACCTCTACTCCCAGTGCAGAAACCTGAAACAGCTCACTGTCATCCTGTTCAAGACCTCCGAGCGGTCAATCAGGCTGTAATGACCATGCACCCAGCGGTCACTAATGAACTGTTACAATTACTGTGGGAGGCAGGTTATAAGGTGTCCCGGAGAAAGGTGCAATTTTGACAAGAGACTGTAAAGTACCTGGGATTCAGAGTATCACAAGGACAGAGACAATTGGGAGAAGGCAGGAAAGAAGTTGTTCGTCAGACTCCCACCCTGACTACAAGTCAGCAAGTACGTGAATTCCTGGGGGTGGTGGGATTCTGCTGAATCTGGATACCGGACTTTGCCATAAAAGCCAGACCCCTCTATGAATCCACAAAGGGGGGAGAAAAGGAACCCTTCCAATGGGGAGAACAGCAAAACAGAGCATTAAGACATTAAGGTCTCCCTAATGCAGACTCTTGCGCTAGGCTTGCCAGATAGCCAAAAAGTCTTCTATTTGTATGTCAGTGAAAAACAAGGAATAGCAGTAGGAGTCCTGGCACAATACTCTGGGTCTTGGCAGCGCCCTGTAGCATACCTTTCAAAACAACTGGACACCGTAGCTCAGGGATGGCCATCCTGCAGAGGGCCATCGCAGCAACAGCCCTCCTTGTGGTCAAAGCTGACAAGTTGTCATTAGGTCAGGAGACTTATATCCGAGTCCCTCACCAGGTACAGGCATTAATGGATTACAAGGGAAATCACTGGTTCACGAACAGTCGAATGGTTAAATATCAAGCTATGCTGTGTGAAAATCCTCGTATCCACTTAGAGACTGTAAACCCTTTAAACCCAGCCACTCTGCTCCCCACCTCACAGGAACCCCTAACTCATGACAGTCTCCGGGTATTGGATATGTAAGCTGACCAGATTTGAAAGACAGCCCCTTGGAAAATCCAAACGTTGAGTACTTTACTGACAGAAGCAGTTTTGTAAAAGGTGTTTATCCCCAGATATAGGCCCAGACAATGGCCCTGACTTTGTCCACAAGTGTCTCCAGGAATTAGCAACGGCACCTAAGATTACTTGGAAATTACACACCGCATATAGGCCCCAAAGCTCTGGAAAAGTTGAACGGATGAACCGCACACTCAAGTCACAACTGGCTAAGCTCTGTCAGGAAACCCAAATGGAGTGGACCTTGATGTTGCCCATTGCTTTACTGAGAATTCGGAGTACCCCAACAAAGAGGACAAATCTGTCCCCTTTTGAGGTACTGTATGGTAGGCCCCCACCCATCTTTAGAGGGATAAGAGGAGACTTGCATCAGATAGGAGGGGTAGTTAACCGTGAACTGATACAGAAACTTGGGGAAAGTATGCAGGACATAGGGAAATGGGTTCAAGAGAAACTTCCCATAAGCTTGTCAAACCCAGTACACCCCTTTAAACCAGGAGATACAGTGTGGGTAAAGGAGTGGAACATAACCCCACTAGGGCCAAAATGGAGAGGTCCTTACATTGTTCTGCTATCTACCCCAACAGCCATTAAGGTAGCCGAGGTGACACCCTGGATACACCACTCCAGGGTAAAGCGAGCTGCTGACCTCACAGACTCCTGGCACAGTACAGTAGACCCCCAAGATCCTTTGAGACTGAGATTGACCAGAGAAATCAGAAGGAAGAACTCCAGCCCTGTGTTCAGCACACCCCTGGAAGCTGCTGAATTTACGCACGGCAGAAGATAGACAGACTGCAGCCCTGCGGCCAGCACACCCCTGGAAGCTGCTGGCTCAACGCACGGCGGAAGATAAAGGATATCTACTAAGCTCTGCTCCAACCACAGCCCGGACGCTGGTTGGTCTACGCACAAGCTGAAGCTTGAGGATATTCATCGGTGTAATGTTTACTAAGATCGTTATAATGAGACTGTTGATAGTCATAATAGTGATACTGACCAGGTTAACAGGGGGGGAGAGTATCTCATGTGACCCTTGTATAAAGACTACCAGAGTAGGATTCGTAACTACCAAGATGATATTGTGGCACTCCCATTATCAATGCAAGGGCACAGAGACTGGTACTTGCATACATAATGGGACTACCTATTCAATGTGCTCCTTTGAAAATCAGATAACCTGTTATGACCCCACTTATGCACCCTATAAAACCTGGCTAACCGTTCGGAGCTTTAGTTCCACCGGTAGGCTGATAAACCGTACACTGATCACTGACCCCAGCACTGCAGCAAGCCTAATCTTTGATGTGTGTGCTGCCATCAACCTCAACCACTTCCCCAGGGGAGGGTGTGGGGGATTGGAATGGGAGAGAGAGTATTTAAGAAATGATAGGTACATCTGTTTAGGGAAACTGGGACCTAGCTGTGCAGGTGAGGAATGGAATTACTGCCCCAACTGGAGGTGTGCTGCCGGGGGAACATGGGGAATGAAAAATCAGGATGCCATTCTACAATCTTTAGCTGGTTCATCCAGCTGCACAGTGGGAAGTTGCACCCCTGTGAATTTCACCATACATAACCCTGTCCAGTTTTTAGCACAATGGGGAAATAAATTTGGAGTTCATATTTATGGTAAAGGATCAGACCCCGGTACAATTGTGTATGTCTCACTAGAAACTGAACTAACAAAGAGTGTTAATCATCAGCTATTTCATTCCTTATATGAAGAGCTAGCCACTGGTATGGAAGTGCCCCCTAGCACAAAGAACCTGTTCATTGAACTGGCAGAAAGTGTGGCTGACAATTTACAAGTCACAGATTGCTATGTGTGTGGAGGAACCAACATGGGAGACCAATGGCCTTGGGAAGCCAGGGAAAAAGATTATGATGTGCCATTCAGTGCCACCTCTGAGCAGCCCCGTGAACGAATGAGGTCAGAATGGCACCTGAAAACGTCGATAATTGGGAAATATTGTATAGCCAGGTCGGGTCCCCAGTATAAAACACATGTAGGAGAAATGGCCTGTTTAGGACAACAGTTTTATAATAACACTTCAAAAAGTACATCCTGGTGGAGTGATACAAACGTACCCGTGCCTGACCCACACCCCTTTACCAATTTTACTCATCTAAAAGGGCTATGGGAAAATCTCACCAAAGAGTCTAACTGGAAGGCCCCAGAAAACTTGTACTGGATTTGTGGGAATAAAGCCTATTCAGAGCTCCCCCAAGACTGGTCAGGAGCCTGTGTCTTAGGTACATTAAAACCCTCATTTTTCCTTCTTCCACTGGGAAATAGGGAAGAACTGGGAGTCCCTGTGTACATAGGTTCAAAGAGGAAGCGGAGGTCATCTAGTCTGACGATAGGAAACTGGAAAGATAATGAATGGCCCCCAGAACGTATTGTCCAGTATTATGGTCCAGCCACATGGGCCGAAGATGGCAGTTATGGTTATAGAACGCCAATTTATATGCTTAATCGAATTATAAGGTTACAGGCTGTATTAGAAATAATTACTAACGAAACTGCTGCTGCCTTAAATTTGCTTGCTAAACAAGGAACTAATTTACGTGCTCATGTGTATCAGAATAGACTTGCCTTAGACTATCTGTTAGCTACTGAGGGTGGTGTCTGTGGAAAATTTAATCTGAGTAATTGTTGCTTAGAAGTGGACAACACAGGAAAAGTAGTTGAGGAAATCACTGGTAGAATGAAAAAATTAGCTCATGTGCCAGTCCAGACATGGGATGGTCTCAATGCTGGTAGCTGGTTCGGAGATTGGGGTTTTCCCAGTGTATATGGGGTAAAGGCTATATTGGGGATCGTTGTAATAATACTCGTAGCATGTCTGCTGCTGCCCTGTCTGATTCCCCTTGGAACTAGAATGATCCAGAGTTTCATTGAGGCCACCGTAGAAAGAAAGGCTGCGACCCATATTATGGCTATGTGGAAATACCAGCCATTAACCCCCCAAGACTAAATAAAAAATCTCAGTCACATTGAGCTCTGATCCATTAGAAAGCAGACCTATATGCTATGTAGTGATGCTTAATCTCGCTCATATTAATCGCTATGATTATGATCAAAGGGGGGAATGAAGTAGGAATGGGGATCAGATTATATGGCCATGGTTATGTGTGTAGTAGGGCTGATTTAGAATTCCAGCTAAGAAGCCATTCCTATTTACTATAAAAGAATATTTTGTACGTGACAGGCTGTGGATTGGCAAATGAACACTTCCCCCCTTAGCAAAGCCATCTGTGCTTAGCTTAGCACACTTTTCCTGTTCAGGATGTGTCAAAGGCTAGTCAGCTGATTAAGGAGGTAACCGCAGAGGCAAGGCTTGTGCAATACTTGTGAAAGAATATGCTTTGGTAAACTGCTTGCATTAGTAAGAGTAGGTGAAGGGTCAGAATGTTTTTGTAAAGGAAATGTATTATCTGTGCGCTTGTGACGTAATGTGATAGAGTTATATGTACACTGAATTGTCTGTAGGAAACACTCTTTGGCGTGTAGACACGAGTCGGGCCAGGAGTGTTCATTCTTGCTAGCTAGAAGAATGAAATAAAAAACTTGCATACCAGAAGTTCATTGCCCAGCAGTCATTGCTGTTATTCTCCTACCTCAGTGTCAGTATGGTACTGACTCTTTATCTGTGGACATGTTCCTGGTGTCAGTATGGTACTGACTCTTTGTCTGTGGACATGTTCCTGGTGTCAGTTTGGTACTGACTCTTTGTCTGTTTACATGTTCCTGATGTCAGTATGGTACTGATTCTTTGTGGACATGTTCCTGGTGTCAGTATGGTACTGACTCTTTCTCTATGGACATGTTCCTGGTGTCAGTATGGTACTGATTTTGTCTGTGAACATGTTCCTGGTCTCAGTATGGTACTGACTCTTTGTCTGTGGACATGTTCCTGGTGTCAGTATGGTACTGACTCTTTCTCTATGGACATGTTCCTGGTGTCAGTATGGTACTGATTTTGTCTGTGAACATGTTCCTGGTCTCAGTATGGTACTGACTCTTTCTCTATGGACATGTTCCTGGTGTCAGAATGGTACTGACTCTTTATCTGTGGACATGTTCCTGGTGTCAGTATGGTACTGACTCTTTCTCTATGGACATGTTCCTGGTGTCAGAATGGTACTGACTCTTTATCTGTGGACATGTTCCTGGTGTCAGTATGGTACTGACTCTTTGTCTGTGGACATGTTCCTGGTGTCAGTATGGTACTGACTCTTTCTCTATGGACATGTTCCTGGTGTCAGAATGGTACTGACTCTTTATCTGTGGACATGTTCCTGGTGTCAGTATGGTACTGACTCTTTGTCTGTGGACATGTTCCTGGTGTCAGTATGGTACTGACTCTTTGTGGCCACATTCCTGTGTCAGTATGGTACTGAGTCTTTATCTGTGGACATGTTCCTGGTGTCAGTATGGTACTGACTCTTTCTCTATGGACATGTTCCTGGTGTCAGTATGGTACTGACTCTTTGTCTGTGGACATGTTCCTGGTGTCAGTATGGTACTGACTCTTTATCTGTGGACATGTTCCTGATGTCAGTATGGTACTGACTCTTTGTGGACATGTTCCTGGTGTCAGTATGGTACTGATTCTTTGTGGACATGTTCCTGCTGTCAGTATAGTACTGACTCTTTGTCTGTGGACATGTTCCTGGTGTCAGTATGGTACTGACTCTTTGTCTGCGGACATCTTACTGGTGTCAGTATGGTACTGACACTTTGTCTGTGGACATGTTCCTGGTGTCAGTATGGTACTGACTCTTTATCTGTGGACATGTTCCTGGTGTCAGTATGGTACTGACTCTTTATCTGTGGACATGTTCCTGGTGTCAGTATGGTACTGACTCTTTGTCTGTGGACATGTTCCTGGTGTCAGTATGGTACTGACTCTTTGTCTGTGGACATGTTCCTGGTGTCAGTATGGTACTGACTCTTTCTCTATGGACATGTTCCTGGTGTCAGTATGGTACTGATTTTGTCTGTGGACATGTTCCTGGTGTCAGTATGGTACTGATTTTGTCTGTGGACATGTTCCTGGTGTCAGTATGGTACTGACTCTTCGTGGACATGTTCCTGGTGTCAGTATGGTACTGACTCTTTGTCTGTGGACATGTTCCTGGTGTCAGTATGGTACTGACTCTTTGTGGACACATTCCTGTGTCAGTATGGTACTGACTCTTTGTCTGTGGACATGTTCCTGGTATCAGTATGGTACTGACTCTTTGTCTGTGGACATGTTCCTGGTGTCAGTATGGTACTGACTCTTTCTCTATGGACATGTTCCTGGTGTCAGTATGGTACTGACTCTTTGTCTGTGGATATGTTCCTGGTGTCAGTATGGTACTGACTCTTTCTCTATGGACATGTTCCTGGTGTCAGTATGGTACTGACTCTTTGTCTGTGGATATGTTCCTGGTGTCAGTATGGTACTGATTCTTTCTCTATGGACATGTTCCTGGTGTCAGTATGGTACTGACTCTTTGTCTGTGGATATGTTCCTGGTGTTAGTATGGTACTGATTTTGTCTGTGGACATGTTCCTGGTGTCAGTATGGTACTGACACTTTGTGGACATGTTCCTGGTGTCAGTATGGTACTGACTCTTTATCTGTGGACATGTTCCTGGTGTCAGTATGGTACTGACTCTTTGTGGACATGTTCCTGGTGTCAGTATGGTACTGACTCTTTATCTGTGGACATGTTCCTGGTGTCAGTATGGTACTGACACTTTGTCTGTGGACATGTTCCTGGTGTCAGTATGCTACTGACACTTTGTCTGCGGACATCTTACTGGTGTCAGTATGGTACTGACTCTTTGTCTGTTTACATGTCCCTGGTGTTAGTATGGTACCGACTCTTTGTGGACATGTTCCTGGTGTCAGTATGGTACTGACTCTTTATCTGTGGACATGTTCCTGGTGTCAGTATGGTACTTACTCTTTATCTGTGGACATGTTCCTGGTGTCAGTATGGTACTGATTTTGTCTGTGGACATGTTCCTGGTGTCAGTATGGTACTGACTCTTTGTCTGTGGACATGTTCCTGGTGTCAGTATGGTACTGACTCTTTGTGGACACATTCCTGTGTCAGTATGGTACTGACTCTTTGTCTGTGGACATGTTCCTGGTATCAGTATGGTACTGACTCTTTGTGGACACATTCCTGTGTCAGTATGGTACTGACTCTTTATCTGTGGACATGTTCCTGGTGTCAGTATGGTACTGACTCTTTCTCTATGGACATGTTCCTGGTGTCAGTATGGTACTGACTCTTTGTCTGTGGATATGTTCCTGGTGTCAGTATGGTACTGATTTTGTCTGTGGACATGTTCCTGGTGTCAGTATGGTACTGACTCTTTATCTGTGGACATGTTCCTGGTGTCAGTATGGTACTGACTCTATCTCTATGGACATGTTCCTGGTGTCAGTATGGTACTGACTCTTTGTCTGTGGATATGTTCCTGGTGTTAGTATGGTACTGATTTTGTCTGTGGACATGTTCCTGGTGTCAGTATGGTACTGACTCTTTGTCTGTTTACATGTCCCTGGTGTTAGTATGGTACTGACTCTTTGTGGACATGTTCCTGGTGTCAGTATGGTACTGACACTTTGTGGACATGTTCCTGGTGTCAGTATGGTACTGACTCTTTATCTGTGGACATGTTCCTGATGTCAGTATGGTACTGACTCTTTGTGGACATGTTCCTGGTGGCAGTATGGTACTGATTCTTTGTGGACATGTTCCAGGTGTCAGTATAGTACTGACTCTTTGTCTGTGGACATGTTCCTGGTGTCAGTATGCTACTGACTCTTTGTCTGCGGACATCTTACTGGTGTCAGTATGGTACTGACTCTTTGTCTGTTTACATGTCCCTGGTGTTAGTATGGTACCGACTCTTTGTGGACATGTTCCTGGTGTCAGTATGGTACTGACTCTTTGTGGACATGTTCCTGGTGTCAGTATGGTACTGACTCTTTATCTGTGGACATGTTCCTGGTGTCAGTATGGTACTGACTCTTTGTGGACATGTTCCTGGTGTCAGTATGGTACTGACTCTTTATCTGTGGACATGTTCCTGGTGTCAGTATGGTACTGACACTTTGTCTGTGGACATGTTCCTGGTGTCAGTATGGTGCTTACTCTTTATCTGTGGACATGTTCCTGGTGTCAGTATGGTACTGACTCTTTATCTGTGGACATGTTCCTGGTGTCAGTATGGTACTTACTCTTTATCTGTGGACATGTTCCTGGTGTCAGTATGGTACTGACTCTTTGTCTGTGGACATGTTCATGGTGTCAGTATGGTACTGATTTTGTCTGTGGACATGTTCCTGGTGTCAGTATGGTACTGACTCTTTGTCTGTGGACATGTTCCTGGTGTTAGTATGGTACTGACTCTTTATCTGTGGACATGTTCCTGGTGTCAGTATGGTACTTACTCTTTATCTGTGGACATGTTCCTGGTGTCAGTATGGTACTGACTCTTTGTCTGTGGACATGTTCATGGTGTCAGTATGGTACTGATTTTGTCTGTGGACATGTTCCTGGTGTCAGTATGGTACTGACTCTTTGTCTGTGGACATGTTCATGGTGTCAGTATGGTACTGATTTTGTCTGTGGACATGTTCCTGGTGTCAGTATGGTACTGACTCTTTATTTGTGGACATGTTCCTGGTGTTAGTATGGTACTGACTCTTTGTGGACATGTTCCTGGTGTCAGTATGGTACTGACTCTTTGTCTGTGGACATATTCCTGGTGTCAGTATGGTACTGATTTTGTCTGTGGACATGTTCCTGGTGCCAGTATGGTACTGACTCCTTATCTGTGGACCTGTTCCTGGTGTCAGTATGGTACTGACTCTTTATCTGTGGACATGTTCCTGGTGTCAGTATGGTGCTTACTCTTTATCTGTGGACATGTTCCTGGTGTCAGTATGGTACTGACTCTTTATCTGTGGACATGTTCCTGGTGTCAGTATGGTACTTACTCTTTATCTGTGGACATGTTCCTGGTGTCAGTATGGTACTGACTCTTTATCTGTGGACATGTTCCTGGTGTCAGTATGGTACTTACTCTTTATCTGTGGACATGTTCCTGGTGTCAGTATGGTACTGATTTTGTCTGTGGACATGTTCCTGGTGTCAGTATGGTACTGACTCTTTGTCTGTGGACATGTTCCTGGTGTCAGTATGGTACTGATTTTGTCTGTGGACATGTTCCTGGTGTCAGTATGGTACTGACTCTTTATTTGTGGACATGTTCCTGATGTCAGTATGGTACTGATTCTTTGTGGACATGTTCCTGGTGTCAGTATAGTACTGACTCTTTGTCTGTGGACATGTTCCTGGTGTCAGTATGGTACTGACTCTTTGTCTATTTACATGTCCCTGGTGTTAGTATGGTACTGACTCTTTGTGGGCATGTTCCTGGTGTCAGTATGGTACTGACTCTTTGTGGACACATTACTGTGTCAGTATGGTACTGACTCTTTATCTGTGGACAAGTTCCTAGTGTCAGTATGGTACTGACTCTTTGTCTGTGGATATGTTCATGGTGTCAGTATGGTACTGATTTTGTCTGTGGACATGTTCCTGGTGTCAGTATGGTACTGATTCTTCATCTGTGGACATGTTCCTGATGTCAGTATGGTACTGATTCTTTGTGGACATGTTCCTGGTGTCAGTATGGTACTGACTCTTTCTCTGTGGACATGTTCCTGGTGTCAGTATGGTACTGACTCTTTGTGGACATGTTCCTGGTGTCAGTATGGTACTGACTCTTTGTCTGTGGACATGTTCCTGGTGTCAGTATGGTACTGACTCTTTGTCTGTGGACATGTTCCTGGTGTCAGTATGGTACTGACTCTTTGTGGCCACATTCCTGTGTCAGTATGGTACTGACTCTTTATCTGTGGACATGTTCCTGGTGTCAGTATGGTACTGACTCTTTCTCTATGGACATGTTCCTGGTGTCAGTATGGTACTGACTCTTTATCTGTGGACATGTTCCTGGTGTCAGTATGGTACTGACTCTTTATCTGTGGACATGTTCCTGGTGTCAGTATGGTACTGACTCTTTGTCTGTGGACATGTTCCTGGTGTCAGTATGGTACTGACTCTTTGTCTGTGGACATGTTCCTGGTGTCAGTATGGTACTGACTCTTTGTGGCCACATTCCTGTGTCAGTATGGTACTGACTCTTTATCTGTGGACATGTTCCTGGTGTCAGTATGGTACTGACTCTTTGTCTGTGGACATGTTCCTGGTGTCAGTATGGTACTGACTCTTTCTCTATGGACATGTTCCTGGTGTCAGTATGGTACTGACTCTTTGTGGACATGTTCCTGGTGTCAGTATGGTACTGATTCTTTGTGGACATGTTCCTGGTGTCAGTATAGTACTGACTCTTTGTCCGTGGACATGTTCCTGGTGTCAGTATGGTACTGACTCTTTGTCTGCGGACATCTTACTGGTGTCAGTATGGTACTGACTCTTTATCTGTGGACATGTTCCTGGTGTCAGTATGGTACTGACTCTTTCTCTATGGACATGTTCCTGGTGTCAGTATCGTACTGATTTTGTCTGTGGACATGTTCCTGGTGTCAGTATGGTACTGACTCTTTGTGGCCACATTCCTGTGTCAGTATGGTACTGACTCTTTATCTGTGGACATGTTCCTGTTGTCAGTATGGTACTGACTCTTTCTCTATGGACATGTTCCTGGTGTCAGTATGGTACTGACTCTTTGTCTGTGGACATGTTCCTGGTGTCAGTATGGTACTGACTCTTTATCTGTGGACATGTTCCTGGTGTCAGTATGGTACTGATTTTGTCTGTGGACATGTTCCTGGTGTCAATATGGAACTGACTCTTTATCTGTGGACATGTTCCTGGTGTCAGTATGGTACTGACTCTTTGTCTGTGGACATGTTCCTGGTGTCAGTATGGTACTGACTCTTTGTCTGTGGACACATTCCTGGTGTCAGTATGGTACTGATTTTGTCTGTGGACATGTTCCTGGTGCCAGTATGGTACTGACTCTTTATCTGTGGACCTGTTCCTGGTGTCAGTATGGTACTGACTCTTTATCTGTGGACATGTTCCTGGTGTCAGTATGGTGCTTACTCTTTATCTGTGGACATGTTCCTGGTGTCAGTATGGTACTGACTCTTTATCTGTGGACATGTTCCTGGTGTCAGTATGGTACTTACTCTTTATCTGTGGACATGTTCCTGGTGTCAGTATGGTACTGACTCTTTATCTGTGGACATGTTCCTGGTGTCAGTATGGTACTTACTCTTTATCTGTGGACATGTTCCTGGTGTCAGTATGGTACTGATTTTGTCTGTGGACATGTTCCTGGTGTCAGTATGGTACTGACTCTTTGTCTGTGGACATGTTCCTGGTGTCAGTATGGTACTGATTTTGTCTGTGGACATGTTCCTGGTGTCAGTATGGTACTGACTCTTTATTTGTGGACATGTTCCTGATGTCAGTATGGTACTGATTCTTTGTGGACATGTTCCTGGTGTCAGTATAGTACTGACTCTTTGTCTGTGGACATGTTCCTGGTGTCAGTATGGTACTGACTCTTTGTCTATTTACATGTCCCTGGTGTTAGTATGGTACTGACTCTTTGTGGGCATGTTCCTGGTGTCAGTATGGTACTGACTCTTTGTGGACACATTACTGTGTCAGTATGGTACTGACTCTTTATCTGTGGACAAGTTCCTAGTGTCAGTATGGTACTGACTCTTTGTCTGTGGATATGTTCATGGTGTCAGTATGGTACTGATTTTGTCTGTGGACATGTTCCTGGTGTCAGTATGGTACTGATTCTTTGTGGACATGTTCCTGATGTCAGTATGGTACTGATTCTTTCTCTGTGGACATGTTCCTGGTGTCAGTATGGTACTGACTCTTTGTGGACATGTTCCTGGTGTCAGTATGGTACTGACTCTTTGTGGACATGTTCCTGGTGTCAGTATGGTACTGACTCTTTGTCTGTGGACATGTTCCTGGTGTCAGTATGGTACTGACTCTTTGTCTGTGGACATGTTCCTGGTGTCAGTATGGTACTGACTCTTTGTGGCCATGTTCCTGGTGTCAGTATGGTACTGACTCTTTCTCTATGGACATGTTCCTGGTGTCAGTATGGTACTGACTCTTTATCTGTGGACATGTTCCTGGTGTCAGTATGGTACTGACTCTTTATCTGTGGACATGTTCCTGGTGTCAGTATGGTACTGACTCTTTGTCTGTGGACATGTTCCTGGTGTCAGTATGGTACTGACTCTTTGTCTGTGGACATGTTCCTGGTGTCAGTATGGTACTGACTCTTTGTGGCCACATTCCTGTGTCAGTATGGTACTGACTCTTTATCTGTGGACATGTTCCTGGTGTCAGTATGGTACTGACTCTTTGTCTGTGGACATGTTCCTGGTGTCAGTATGGTACTGACTCTTTCTCTATGGACATGTTCCTGGTGTCAGTATGGTACTGACTCTTTGTGGACATGTTCCTGGTGTCAGTATGGTACTGATTCTTTGTGGACATGTTCCTGGTGTCAGTATAGTACTGACTCTTTGTCCGTGGACATGTTCCTGGTGTTAGTATGGTACTGACTCTTTGTCTGCGGACATCTTACTGGTGTCAGTATGGTACTGACTCTTTATCTGTGGACATGTTCCTGGTGTCAGTATGGTACTGACTCTTTCTCTATGGACATGTTCCTGGTGTCAGTATCGTACTGATTTTGTCTGGTTACATGTTCCTGGTGTCAGTATGGTACTGACTCTTTGTGGCCACATTCCTGTGTCAGTATGGTACTGACTCTTTATCTGTGGACATGTTCCTGTTGTCAGTATGGTACTGACTCTTTCTCTATGGACATGTTCCTGGTGTCAGTATGGTACTGACTCTTTGTCTGTGGACATGTTCCTGGTGTCAGTATGGTACTGACTCTTTATCTGTGGACATGTTCCTGGTGTCAGTATGGTACTGATTTTGTCTGTGGACATGTTCCTGGTGTCAATATGGAACTGACTCTTTATCTGTGGACATGTTCCTGGTGTCAGTATGGTACTGACTCTTTGTCTGTGGACATGTTCCTGGTGTCAGTATGGTACTGACTCTTTGTGGACACATTCCTGTGTCAGTATGGTACTGACTCTTTGTCTGTGGACATGTTCCTGGTGTCAGTATGGTACTGACACTTTGTCTGTGGACATGTTCCTGGTGTCAGTATGGTACTGACTCTTTATCTGTGGACATGTTCCTGGTGTCAGTATGGTACTGATTTTGTCTGTGGACATGTTCCTGGTGCCATTATGGTACTGACTCTTTGTGGACATGTTCCTGGTGTCAGTATGGTACTGACTCTTTGTCTGTGGACATGTTCCTGGTGTCAGTATGGTACTGACTCTTTGTGGACACATTCCTGTGTCAGTATGGTACTGACTCTTTGTCTGTGGACATGTTCCTGGTGTCAGTATGGTACTGACTATTTGTGGACACATTCCTGTGTCAGTATGGTACTGACTCTTTATCTGTGGACATGTTCCAGGTGTCAGTATGGTACTGACTCTTTCTCTATGGACATGTTCCTGGTGTCAGTATGGTACTGACTCTTTGTCTGTGGATATGTTCCTGGTGTCAGTATGTTACTGACTCTTTATCTGTGGACATGTTCCTGGTGTCAGTATGGTACTGACTCTTTCTCTATGGACATGTTGCTGGTGTCAGTATGGTACTGACTCTTTGTCTGTGGATATGTTCCTGGTGTCAGTATGGTACTGACTCTTTATCTGTGGACATGTTCCTGATGTCAGTATGGTACTGATTCTTTGTGGACATGTTACTGGTGTCAGTATAGTACTGACTCTTTGTCTGTTTACATGTCCCTGGTGTTAGTATGGTACTGACTGTTTGTGTACATGTTCCTGGTGTCAGTATGGTACTGACACTTTGTGGACATGTTCCTGGTGTCAGTATGGTACTGACACTTTGTCTGTGGACATGTTCCTGATGTCAGTATGGTACTGACACTTTGTCTGCGGACATGTTCCTGGTGTCAGTATGGTACTGACACTTTGCCTGTGGACATGTTCCTGATGTCAGTATGGTACTGACACTTTGTCTGTGGACATGTTCCTGGTGTCAGTATGATACTGACTCTTTATCTGTGGACATGTTCCTGGTGTCAGTATGGTACTGACTCTTTGTCTGTGGACATGTTCCTGGTGTCAGTTTGGTACTGACTCTTTGTCTGTTTACATGTTCCTGATGTCAGTATGGTACTGATTCTTTGTGGACATGTTCCTGGTGTCAGTATGGTACTGACTCTTTGTCTGTGGACATGTTCCTGGTGTCAGTATGGTACTGACTCTTTCTCTATGGACATGTTCCTGGTGTCAGTATGGTACTGATTTTGTCTGTGAACATGTTCCTGGTCTCAGTATGGTACTGACTCTTTCTCTATGGACATGTTCCTGGTGTCAGAATGGTACTGACTCTTTATCTGTGGACATGTTCCTGGTGTCAGTATGGTACTGACTCTTTATCTGTGGACATGTTCCTGGTGTCAGTATGGTACTGACTCTTTGTCTGTGGACATGTTCCTGGTGTCAGTATGGTACTGACTCTTTGTGGCCACATTCCTGTGTCAGTATGGTACTGACTCTTTATCTGTGGACATGTTCCTGGTGTCAGTATGGTACTGACTCTTTCTCTATGGACATGTTCCTGGTGTCAGTATGGTACTGACTCTTTGTCTGTGGACATGTTCCTGGTGTCAGTATGGTACTGACTCTTTATCTGTGGACATGTTCCTGATGTCAGTATGGTACTGACTCTTTGTGGACATGTTCCTGGTGTCAGTATGGTACTGATTCTTTGTGGACATGTTCCTGCTGTCAGTATAGTACTGAATCTTTGTCTGTGGACATGTTCCTGGTGTCAGTATGGTACTGACTCTTTGTCTGCGGACATCTTACTGGTGTCAGTATGGTACTGACTCTTTATCTGTGGACATGTTCCTGGTGTCAGTATGGTACTGACACTTTGTCTGTGGACATGTTCCTGGTGTCAGTATGGTACTGACTCTTTATCTGTGGACATGTTCCTGGTGTCAGTATGGTACTGACTCTTTATCTGTGGACATGTTCCTGGTGTCAGTATGGTACTGACTCTTTGTCTGTGGACATGTTCCTGGTGTCAGTATGGTACTGACTCTTTGTCTGTGGACATGTTCCTGGTGTCAGTATGGTACTGACTCTTTCTCTATGGACATGTTCCTGGTGTCAGTATGGTACTGATTTTGTCTGTGGACATGTTCCTGGTGTCAGTATGGTACTGACTCTTTATCTGTGGACATGTTCCTGGTGTCAGTATGGTACTGATTTTGTCTGTGGACATGTTCCTGGTGTCAGTATGGTACTGATTTTGTCTGTGGACATGTTCCTGGTGTCAGTATGGTACTGACTCTTTGTGGACATGTTCCTGGTGTCAGTATGGTACTGACTCTTTGTCTGTGGACATGTTCCTGGTGTCAGTATGGTACTGACTCTTTGTGGACACATTCCTGTGTCAGTATGGTACTGACTCTTTGTCTGTGGACATGTTCCTGGTATCAGTATGGTACTGACTCTTTGTGGACACATTCCTGTGTCAGTATGGTACTGACTCTTTATCTGTGGACATGTTCCTGGTGTCAGTATGGTACTGACTCTTTCTCTATGGACATGTTCCTGGTGTCAGTATGGTACTGACTCTTTGTCTGTGGATATGTTCCTGGTGTCAGTATGGTACTGATTTTGTCTGTGGACATGTTCCTGGTGTCAGTATGGTACTGACTCTTTATCTGTGGACATGTTCCTGGTGTCAGTATGGTACTGACTCTTTCTCTATGGACATGTTCCTGGTGTCAGTATGGTACTGACTCTTTGTCTGTGGATATGTTCCTGGTGTTAGTATGGTACTGATTTTGTCTGTGGACATGTTCCTGGTGTCAGTATGGTACTGACACTTTGTGGACATGTTCCTGGTGTCAGTATGGTACTGACTCTTTATCTGTGGACATGTTCCTGGTGTCAGTATGGTACTGACTCTTTGTGGACATGTTCCTGGTGTCAGTATGGTACTGACTCTTTATCTGTGGACATGTTCCTGGTGTCAGTATGGTACTGACACTTTGTCTGTGGACATGTTCCTGGTGTCAGTATGCTACTGACTCTTTGTCTGCGGACATCTTACTGGTGTCAGTATGGTACTGACTCTTTGTCTGTTTACATGTCCCTGGTGTTAGCATGGTACCGACTCTTTGTGGACATGTTCCTGGTGTCAGTATGGTACTGACTCTTTATCTGTGGACATGTTCCTGGTGTCAGTATGGTACTTACTCTTTATCTGTGGACATGTTCCTGGTGTCAGTATGGTACTGATTTTGTCTGTGGACATGTTCCTAGTGTCAGTATGGTACTGACTCTTTGTCTGTGGACATGTTTCTGGTGTCAGTATGGTACTGACTCTTTGTGGACACATTCCTGTGTCAGTATGGTACTGACTCTTTGTCTGTGGACATGTTCCTGGTATCAGTATGGTACTGACTCTTTGTGGACACATTCCTGTGTCAGTATGGTACTGACTCTTTATCTGTGGACATGTTCCTGGTGTCAGTATGGTACTGACTCTTTCTCTATGGACATGTTCCTGGTGTCAGTATGGTACTGACTCTTTGTCTGTGGATATGTTCCTGGTGTCAGTATGGTACTGATTTTGTCTGTGGACATGTTCCTGGTGTCAGTATGGTACTGACTCTTTATCTGTGGACATGTTCCTGGTGTCAGTATGGTACTGACTCTATCTCTATGGACATGTTCCTGGTGTCAGTATGGTACTGACTCTTTGTCTGTGGATATGTTCCTGGTGTTAGTATGGTACTGATTTTGTCTGTGGACATGTTCCTGGTGTCAGTATGGTACTGACTCTTTGTCTGTTTACATGTCCCTGGTGTTAGTATGGTACTGACTCTTTGTGGACATGTTCCTGGTGTCAGTATGGTACTGACACTTCGTGGACATGTTCCTGGTGTCAGTATGGTACTGACTCTTTATCTGTGGACATGTTCCTGATGTCAGTATGGTACTGACTCTTTGTGGACATGTTCCTGGTGGCAGTATGGTACTGATTCTTTGTGGACATGTTCCAGGTGTCAGTATAGTACTGACTCTTTGTCTGTGGACATGTTCCTGGTGTCAGTATGCTACTGACTCTTTGTCTGCGGACATCTTACTGGTGTCAGTATGGTACTGACTCTTTGTCTGTTTACATGTCCCTGGTGTTAGTATGGTACCGACTCTTTGTGGACATGTTCCTGGTGTCAGTATGGTACTGACTCTTTGTGGACATGTTCCTGGTGTCAGTATGGTACTGACTCTTTCTCTATGGACATGTTGCTGGTGTCAGTATGGTACTGACTCTTTGTCTGTGGATATGTTCCTGGTGTCAGTATGGTACTGACTCTTTATCTGTGGACATGTTCCTGATGTCAGTATGGTACTGATTCTTTGTGGACATGTTACTGGTGTCAGTATAGTACTGACTCTTTGTCTGTTTACATGTCCCTGGTGTTAGTATGGTACTGACTGTTTGTGTACATGTTCCTGGTGTCAGTATGGTACTGACACTTTGTGGACATGTTCCTGGTGTCAGTATGGTACTGACACTTTGTCTGTGGACATGTTCCTGATGTCAGTATGGTACTGACACTTTGTCTGCGGACATGTTCCTGGTGTCAGTATGGTACTGACACTTTGCCTGTGGACATGTTCCTGATGTCAGTATGGTACTGACACTTTGTCTGTGGACATGTTCCTGGTGTCAGTATGATACTGACTCTTTATCTGTGGACATGTTCCTGGTGTCAGTATGGTACTGACTCTTTGTCTGTGGACATGTTCCTGGTGTCAGTTTGGTACTGACTCTTTGTCTGTTTACATGTTCCTGATGTCAGTATGGTACTGATTCTTTGTGGACATGTTCCTGGTGTCAGTATGGTACTGACTCTTTGTCTGTGGACATGTTCCTGGTGTCAGTATGGTACTGACTCTTTCTCTATGGACATGTTCCTGGTGTCAGTATGGTACTGATTTTGTCTGTGAACATGTTCCTGGTCTCAGTATGGTACTGACTCTTTCTCTATGGACATGTTCCTGGTGTCAGAATGGTACTGACTCTTTATCTGTGGACATGTTCCTGGTGTCAGTATGGTACTGACTCTTTATCTGTGGACATGTTCCTGGTGTCAGTATGGTACTGACTCTTTGTCTGTGGACATGTTCCTGGTGTCAGTATGGTACTGACTCTTTGTGGCCACATTCCTGTGTCAGTATGGTACTGACTCTTTATCTGTGGACATGTTCCTGGTGTCAGTATGGTACTGACTCTTTCTCTATGGACATGTTCCTGGTGTCAGTATGGTACTGACTCTTTGTCTGTGGACATGTTCCTGGTGTCAGTATGGTACTGACTCTTTATCTGTGGACATGTTCCTGATGTCAGTATGGTACTGACTCTTTGTGGACATGTTCCTGGTGTCAGTATGGTACTGATTCTTTGTGGACATGTTCCTGCTGTCAGTATAGTACTGAATCTTTGTCTGTGGACATGTTCCTGGTGTCAGTATGGTACTGACTCTTTGTCTGCGGACATCTTACTGGTGTCAGTATGGTACTGACTCTTTATCTGTGGACATGTTCCTGGTGTCAGTATGGTACTGACACTTTGTCTGTGGACATGTTCCTGGTGTCAGTATGGTACTGACTCTTTATCTGTGGACATGTTCCTGGTGTCAGTATGGTACTGACTCTTTATCTGTGGACATGTTCCTGGTGTCAGTATGGTACTGACTCTTTGTCTGTGGACATGTTCCTGGTGTCAGTATGGTACTGACTCTTTGTCTGTGGACATGTTCCTGGTGTCAGTATGGTACTGACTCTTTCTCTATGGACATGTTCCTGGTGTCAGTATGGTACTGATTTTGTCTGTGGACATGTTCCTGGTGTCAGTATGGTACTGACTCTTTATCTGTGGACATGTTCCTGGTGTCAGTATGGTACTGATTTTGTCTGTGGACATGTTCCTGGTGTCAGTATGGTACTGATTTTGTCTGTGGACATGTTCCTGGTGTCAGTATGGTACTGACTCTTTGTGGACATGTTCCTGGTGTCAGTATGGTACTGACTCTTTGTCTGTGGACATGTTCCTGGTGTCAGTATGGTACTGACTCTTTGTGGACACATTCCTGTGTCAGTATGGTACTGACTCTTTGTCTGTGGACATGTTCCTGGTATCAGTATGGTACTGACTCTTTGTGGACACATTCCTGTGTCAGTATGGTACTGACTCTTTATCTGTGGACATGTTCCTGGTGTCAGTATGGTACTGACTCTTTCTCTATGGACATGTTCCTGGTGTCAGTATGGTACTGACTCTTTGTCTGTGGATATGTTCCTGGTGTCAGTATGGTACTGATTTTGTCTGTGGACATGTTCCTGGTGTCAGTATGGTACTGACTCTTTATCTGTGGACATGTTCCTGGTGTCAGTATGGTACTGACTCTTTCTCTATGGACATGTTCCTGGTGTCAGTATGGTACTGACTCTTTGTCTGTGGATATGTTCCTGGTGTTAGTATGGTACTGATTTTGTCTGTGGACATGTTCCTGGTGTCAGTATGGTACTGACACTTTGTGGACATGTTCCTGGTGTCAGTATGGTACTGACTCTTTATCTGTGGACATGTTCCTGGTGTCAGTATGGTACTGACTCTTTGTGGACATGTTCCTGGTGTCAGTATGGTACTGACTCTTTATCTGTGGACATGTTCCTGGTGTCAGTATGGTACTGACACTTTGTCTGTGGACATGTTCCTGGTGTCAGTATGCTACTGACTCTTTGTCTGCGGACATCTTACTGGTGTCAGTATGGTACTGACTCTTTGTCTGTTTACATGTCCCTGGTGTTAGCATGGTACCGACTCTTTGTGGACATGTTCCTGGTGTCAGTATGGTACTGACTCTTTATCTGTGGACATGTTCCTGGTGTCAGTATGGTACTTACTCTTTATCTGTGGACATGTTCCTGGTGTCAGTATGGTACTGATTTTGTCTGTGGACATGTTCCTAGTGTCAGTATGGTACTGACTCTTTGTCTGTGGACATGTTTCTGGTGTCAGTATGGTACTGACTCTTTGTGGACACATTCCTGTGTCAGTATGGTACTGACTCTTTGTCTGTGGACATGTTCCTGGTATCAGTATGGTACTGACTCTTTGTGGACACATTCCTGTGTCAGTATGGTACTGACTCTTTATCTGTGGACATGTTCCTGGTGTCAGTATGGTACTGACTCTTTCTCTATGGACATGTTCCTGGTGTCAGTATGGTACTGACTCTTTGTCTGTGGATATGTTCCTGGTGTCAGTATGGTACTGATTTTGTCTGTGGACATGTTCCTGGTGTCAGTATGGTACTGACTCTTTATCTGTGGACATGTTCCTGGTGTCAGTATGGTACTGACTCTATCTCTATGGACATGTTCCTGGTGTCAGTATGGTACTGACTCTTTGTCTGTGGATATGTTCCTGGTGTTAGTATGGTACTGATTTTGTCTGTGGACATGTTCCTGGTGTCAGTATGGTACTGACTCTTTGTCTGTTTACATGTCCCTGGTGTTAGTATGGTACTGACTCTTTGTGGACATGTTCCTGGTGTCAGTATGGTACTGACACTTCGTGGACATGTTCCTGGTGTCAGTATGGTACTGACTCTTTATCTGTGGACATGTTCCTGATGTCAGTATGGTACTGACTCTTTGTGGACATGTTCCTGGTGGCAGTATGGTACTGATTCTTTGTGGACATGTTCCAGGTGTCAGTATAGTACTGACTCTTTGTCTGTGGACATGTTCCTGGTGTCAGTATGCTACTGACTCTTTGTCTGCGGACATCTTACTGGTGTCAGTATGGTACTGACTCTTTGTCTGTTTACATGTCCCTGGTGTTAGTATGGTACCGACTCTTTGTGGACATGTTCCTGGTGTCAGTATGGTACTGACTCTTTGTGGACATGTTCCTGGTGTCAGTATGGTACTGACTCTTTATCTGTGGACATGTTCCTGGTGTCAGTATGGTACTGACTCTTTGTGGACATGTTCCTGGTGTCAGTATGGTACTGACTCTTTATCTGTGGACATGTTCCTGGTGTCAGTATGGTACTGACACTTTGTCTGTGGACATGTTCCTGGTGTCAGTATGGTGCTTAATCTTTATCTGTGGACATGTTCCTGGTGTCAGTATGGTACTGACTCTTTATCTGTGGACATGTTCCTGGTGTCAGTATGGTACTTACTCTTTATCTGTGGACATGTTCCTGGTGTCAGTATGGTACTGACTCTTTATCTGTGGACATGTTCCTGGTGTCAGTATGGTACTTACTCTTTATCTGTGGACATGTTCCTGGTGTCAGTATGGTACTGATTTTGTCTGTGGACATGTTCCTGGTGTCAGTATGGTACTGACTCTTTATTTGTGGACATGTTCCTGGTGTTAGTATGGTACTGACTCTTTGTGGACATGTTCCTGGTGTCAGTATGGTACTGACTCTTTGTCTGTGGACATATTCCTGGTGTCAGTATGGTACTGATTTTGTCTGTGGACATGTTCCTGGTGCCAGTATGGTACTGACTCTTTATCTGTGGACCTGTTCCTGGTGTCAGTATGGTACTGACTCTTTATCTGTGGACATGTTCCTGGTGTCAGTATGGTGCTTACTCTTTATCTGTGGACATGTTCCTGGTGTCAGTATGGTACTGACTCTTTATCTGTGGACATGTTCCTGGTGTCAGTATGGTACTTACTCTTTATCTGTGGACATGTTCCTGGTGTCAGTATGGTACTGACTCTTTATCTGTGGACATGTTCCTGGTGTCAGTATGGTACTTACTCTTTATCTGTGGACATGTTCCTGGTGTCAGTATGGTACTGATTTTGTCTGTGGACATGTTCCTGGTGTCAGGATGGTACTGACTCTTTGTCTGTGGACACATTCCTGGTGTCAGTATGGTACTGACTCTTTGTGAACATGTTCCTGGTGTCAGTATAGTATTGAATCTTTGTCTGTGGCCATGTTCCTGGTGTCAGTATGGTACTGACTCTATGTGGACATGTTCCTGGTGTCAGTATAGTACTGACTCTTTGTCTGCGGACATGTTCCCGATGTCAGTATGGTACAGACTCTTTATCTGTGGACATGTTCCTGGTGTCAGTATGGTACTGACTCTTTGTCTGCGGACACATTCCTGGTGTCAGTATGGTACTGACTCTTTTTCTGTGGACATGTTCCTGGTGTCAGTATGGTACTGACTCTTTATCTGTGGACATGTTCCTGGTGTCAGTATGGTACTGACTCTTTGTCTGCGGACATGTTCCTGGTGTCAGTTTGGTACTGACTCTTTGTCTGCAGACATGTTCCTGGTGTCAGTATGGTACTGACTCTTTGTCTGTGGACATGTTCCTGGTGTCAGTATGGTACTGACACTTTGTCTGTGGACATGTTCCTGGTGTCAGTATGGTACTGACTCTTTCTCTATGGACATGTTACTGGTGTCAGTATGGTACTGATTTTGTCTGTGGACACATTCCTGGTGTCAGTATGGTACTGACTCTTTGTGAACATGTTCCTGGTGTCAGTATAGTATTGAATCTTTGTCTGTGGCCATGTTCCTGGTGTCAGTATGGTACTGACTCTATGTGGACATGTTCCTGGTGTCAGTATAGTACTGACTCTTTGTCTGCGGACATGTTCCCGATGTCAGTATGGTACAGACTCTTTATCTGTGGACATGTTCCTGGTGTCAGTATGGTACTGACTCTTTGTCTGCGGACACATTCCTGGTGTCAGTATGGTACTGACTCTTTTTCTGTGGACATGTTCCTGGTGTCAGTATGGTACTGACTCTTTTTCTGCGGACACATTCCTGGTGTCAGTGTGGTACTGACTCTTTCTCTGTGGACATGTTCCTGGTGTTAGTATGGTACTGACTCTTTATCTGTGGACATGTTCCTGGTGTCAGTATGGTACTGACTCTTTTTCTGTGGACATGTTCCTGGTGTCAGTATGGTACTGACTCTTTGTCTGTGGACATGTTCCTGGTGTCAGTATGGTACTGACTCTTTTTCTGCGGACACATTCCTGGTGTCAGTATGGTACTGACTCTTTTTCTGCGGACACATTCCTGGTGTCAGTATGGTACTGACTCTTTGTCTGTGGACATGTTCCTGGTGTTAGTATGGTACTGACTCTTTATCTGTGGACATGTTCCTGGTGTCAGTATGGTACTGACTCTTTGTCTGTGGACATGTTCCTGGTGTCAGTATGGTACTGACTCTTTGTCCGTGGACACATTCCTGGTGTCAGTATGGTACCGACTTACTCTTTATCTGTGGACATGTTCCTGGTGTCAGGATTGTACGTACTCTTTATCTGTGGACATGTTCCTGGTGTCAGTATGGTACTGACTGTTTGTCTGTGGACATGTTCCTGGTGTCAGTATGGTACTGACTCTTTGTCTGCAGACATGTTCCTGGTGTCAGGATTGTACGTACTCTTTATCTGTGGACATGTTCCTGGTGTCAGTATTGTACTGACTCTTTGTCTGTGGACATGTTCCTGGTGTCAGTATGGTACTGACTGTTTGTCTGTGGACATGTTCCTGGTGTCAGTATGGTAATGACTCTTTGTCTGTATATATGTTCCTTGTTTCAGTATGGTACTGACTCTTTGTATGTGGACATGTTCCTGGTGTCAGTATGGTACTGACTCTTTGTCTGTGGACATGTTCCTGGTGTCAGTATGGTACCGACTCTTTGTCTGTGGACATGTTCCTGGTGTCAGTATGGTACTGACTCTTTGTCTGTGGACATGTTCCTGGTGTCAGTATGGTACTGACTCTTTGTCTGCGGACACATTCCTGGTGTCAGTATGGTACTGACTCTTTGTCTGTGGACACATTCCTGGTGTCAGTATGGTACTGACTCTTTATCTGTGGACATGTTCCTGGTGTCAGTATGGTACTGACTCTTTGTCTGTGGACATGTTTCTGGTGTCAGTATGGTACTGACTCTTTGTCTGTGGACATGCTCCTGGTGTCAGTATGGTACTGACTCTTTGTCTGTGGACATGTTCCTGGTGTCAGTATGGTACTGATTCTTTGTCTGTGGACATGTTCCTGGTGTCAGTATAGAAATGATTCTTTGTCTGTGGACACATTCCTGGTGCCAGTATGGTACTGACTCTTTGTCTCCGGACATGTTCCTGGTGTCAGTATGGTACTGACTCTTTGTCTGCGGACACATTCCTGGTGTCAGTATGATACTGACTATTTGTCCGTGGACACATTCCTGGTGTCAGTATGGTACTGACTCTTTATCTGTGGACATGTTCCTGGTGTCAGTATGGTACTAACTCTTTGTCTGCGGACACATTCCTGGTGTCAGTATGGCACTGACTCTTTTTCTGTAGACATGTTCCTGGTGTCAGTATGGTACTGACTCTTTGTCTGCGGACATGTTCCTGGTGTCAGGATTGTACGTACTCTTTATCTGTGGACATGTTCCTAGTGTCAGTATGGTACTGACTCTTTGTCTGTGGACATGTTCCTGGTGTCAGTATGGTACTGATTCTTTGTCTGTGGACATGTTCCTGGTGTCAGTATAGAAATGATTCTTTGTCTGTGGACACATTCCTGGTGCCAGTATGGTACTGACTCTTTGTCTGTGGACACATTCCTGGTGTCAGTATGGCACTGACTCTTTTTCTGTAGACATGTTCCTGGTGTCAGTATGGTACTGACTCTTTGTCTGCGGACATGTTCCTGGTGTCAGGATTGTACGTACTCTTTATCTGTGGACATGTTCCTAGTGTCAGTATGGTACTGACTCTTTGTCTGTGGACATGTTCCTGGTGTCAGTATGGTACTGACTCTTTGTCTGTGGACATGTTTCTGGTGTCAGTATGGTACTGATTCTTTGTCTGTGGACATGTTCCTGGTGTCAGTATAGAAATGATTCTTTGTCTGTGGACACATTCCTGGTGTCAGTATGGTACTGACTCTTTGTCTGTGGACACATTCCTGGTGTCAGTATGGTACTGACTCTTTATCTGTGGACATGTTCCTGGTGTCAGTATGGTACTGACTCTTTGTCTGTGGACATGTTTCTGGTGTCAGTATGGTACTGACTCTTTGTCTGTGGACATGCTCCTGGTGTCAGTATGGTACTGACTCTTTGTCTGTGGACATGTTCCTGGTGTCAGTATGGTACTGATTCTTTGTCTGTGGACATGTTCCTGGTGTCAGTATAGAAATGATTCTTTGTCTGTGGACACATTCCTGGTGCCAGTATGGTACTGACTCTTTGTCTCCGGACATGTTCCTGGTGTCAGTATGGTACTGACTCTTTGTCTGCGGACACATTCCTGGTGTCAGTATGATACTGACTATTTGTCCGTGGACACATTCCTGGTGTCAGTATGGTACTGACTCTTTATCTGTGGACATGTTCCTGGTGTCAGTATGGTACTAACTCTTTGTCCGTGGACACATTCCTGGTGTCAGTATGGTACTGACTCTTTATCTGTGGACATGTTCCTGGTGTCAGTATGGTACTAACTCTTTGTCTGCGGACACATTCCTGGTGTCAGTATGGCACTGACTCTTTTTCTGTAGACATGTTCCTGGTGTCAGTATGGTACTGACTCTTTGTCTGCGGACATGTTCCTGGTGTCAGGATTGTACGTACTCTTTATCTGTGGACATGTTCCTAGTGTCAGTATGGTACTGACTCTTTGTCTGTGGACATGTTCCTGGTGTCAGTATGGTACTGATTCTTTGTCTGTGGACATGTTCCTGGTGTCAGTATAGAAATGATTCTTTGTCTGTGGACACATTCCTGGTGCCAGTATGGTACTGACTCTTTGTCTGTGGACACATTCCTGGTGTCAGTATGGCACTGACTCTTTTTCTGTAGACATGTTCCTGGTGTCAGTATGGTACTGACTCTTTGTCTGCGGACATGTTCCTGGTGTCAGGATTGTACGTACTCTTTATCTGTGGACATGTTCCTAGTGTCAGTATGGTACTGACTCTTTGTCTGTGGACATGTTCCTGGTGTCAGTATGGTACTGACTCTTTGTCTGTGGACATGTTTCTGGTGTCAGTATGGTACTGATTCTTTGTCTGTGGACATGTTCCTGGTGTCAGTATAGAAATGATTCTTTGTCTGTGGACACATTCCTGGTGTCAGTATGGTACTGACTCTTTGTCTGTGGACACATTCCTGGTGTCAGTATGGTACTGACTCTTTATCTGTGGACATGTTCCTGGTGTCAGTATGGTACTGACTCTTTGTCTGTGGACATGTTTCTGGTGTCAGTATGGTACTGACTCTTTGTCTGTGGACATGCTCCTGGTGTCAGTATGGTACTGACTCTTTGTCTGTGGACATGTTCCTGGTGTCAGTATGGTACTGATTCTTTGTCTGTGGACATGTTCCTGGTGTCAGTATAGAAATGATTCTTTGTCTGTGGACACATTCCTGGTGCCAGTATGGTACTGACTCTTTGTCTCCGGACATGTTCCTGGTGTCAGTATGGTACTGACTCTTTGTCTGCGGACACATTCCTGGTGTCAGTATGATACTGACTATTTGTCCGTGGACACATTCCTGGTGTCAGTATGGTACTGACTCTTTATCTGTGGACATGTTCCTGGTGTCAGTATGGTACTAACTCTTTGTCTGCGGACACATTCCTGGTGTCAGTATGGCACTGACTCTTTTTCTGTAGACATGTTCCTGGTGTCAGTATGGTACTGACTCTTTGTCTGCGGACATGTTCCTGGTGTCAGGATTGTACGTACTCTTTATCTGTGGACATGTTCCTAGTGTCAGTATGGTACTGACTCTTTGTCTGTGGACATGTTCCTGGTGTCAGTATGGTACTGACTCTTTGTCTGTGGACATGTTTCTGGTGTCAGTATGGTACTGACTCTTTGTCTGTGGACACATTCCTGGTGTCAGTATGGAAATGATTCTTTGTCCGTGTACACATTCCTGGTGTCAGTATGGTACTGACTCTTAATCTGTGGACATGTTCCTGGTGTCAGTATGGTACTGACTCTTTGTCTGCGGACACATTCCTGGTGTCAGTATGGTACTGACTCTTTGTCTGTGGACATGTTCCTGGTGTCAGTATGGTACTGACTCTTTATCTGTGGACATGTTCCTGGTGTCAGTATGGTACTGACTCTTTGTCTGTGGACATGTTCCTGGTGTCAGTATGGTACTGACTCTTTGTCTGTGGACATGTTCCTGGTGTCAGTATGGTACTAACTCTTTGTCTGTGGACACATTCCTGGTGTCAGTATTGTACAGACTCTTTATCTGTGGACATGTTCCTGGTGTCAGTACTGACTCTTTGTCTGTGGACATGTTCCTGGTGTCAGTATGGTACTGACTCTTTGTCTGCGGACATGTTCCTGGTGTCAGGATTTTACTGACTCTTTGTCTGTGGACATGTTCCTGGTTTCAGTATGGTACTGACTCTTTATGTGTGGGCATGTTCCTGGTGTCAGTATGGTACTGACTCTTTGTCTGCGGACACGTTCCTGTGTGTGTCAGTATGGTACTGACTCTATAACTGAATTGGTGTTTGCAGGATTTTTTGTGATGTGTAAGTTTGGTACCCATCTTGTGTCTGCTGACATGTTTTTGGTGGGTAAGTATGGTACTTATTATTTCTCAACAGGTATGTGTTGTAAATAAAGGGATGATAAAAGGATAAAAAGGCTGTAACTTTCAGCAACCAGTCAGTAAATGGTAAGGATGTGCACTAACCTCTAACAACCAATCAGTGAGCAGTAAGGATATGCACTAACCTCTAGCAACCAATTAGTGAGTGTGGACCAGTTTTTAATGTTTACAGTTTTAAAGTTTTTTGACTTAAGTCTATGTGCATGTTTGTCTTTTGGGATGTTGGGGTGAACAGCGAAATTGTATTAGGGGGGCAAAAAAATGTTTGCCCAGGGTCCAATTAATTTTAAAAACGGCCCTGCTGGAATGTTACAGTGTCATAGAAAACATAGTTTTGAGGCTTTTGTTGGTCAAGAGAAGAGTGGTGGAGAAGGTGAATGCCTATGTGATGCATTTCACAATTTTTTTTAGTTCTCACCACCTTGGGGTGTCAGCTTCTATATCCCATTGGCAGCGTCTGCACCAAATGGTGGATGATTATCCATAGGCGAAAACAGAGATGGAGAGATTCCCAGTTGACGATTTGCTGGGTTACTGATCATGAGAATAGACCACTGGCTAGAACTTGCCCAGTGTGAAATAAAGCTGCTGTGCTGTCCTGCATCCCGCATGCTTTCCGAATGGGCATTCAGTGCTGCTGGTGGTTTTGTTACTGATAAAAGAATGCATCTTTCCACAGACTCCGTGGACCATCTGACATTTATCAAAATGAATCAGTCCTGGATTACCAGCAGCCATGAAACCCCTGATGCCAATGTCACTGATTAAGTGTTTTTGGGATGTGGAATCTCTGAAGGACTTCTAGCCTGCCTAACATTGTGGGTGTTGATTTCATCTGAAATATTTTTTTGGGTGTAGGTTTCATGGGCACAATTAACACCTAAAGACCATTTTTTCCGCACCTGTTTGACAGATGCATATCATTTCAATTTTTGACAGTAAAGCCAATTCTTGCTTTCATCAAGAGTGCCTTTTTCGGGTTATGGTGTGCCACCAACACCCAAAGACCAATTTTTTCCGCACCTGCTACTTCTATCCAAAGTCTGTGGAAGAGACACCAGAATTGATCCAAAAAAAATCTCTAATCTCGTTCCCAGTGCACTACATTGTGGCCTCATCATACAGACTGGCTCCCCAAGCCATTATTGCTGTAGCAGCTTCTACACACAGTACAGATGTGCCACTTTATGGATCGACTAAGGGGACCCCCCAGGGAATACATTGAAAGGTATTTTTCATTTTTATTGTTATTTCTCATTTTTATACATTCACTTTAAGCATCTATAAATCACTGCTCATTTAAAAATGATGTTTTTTACAAACGTATTTTTCATTGACACATGTCCCTCAGGGCAGTACCCAGACCCCATAAATATTGTATGGCTAATTACTTGCATATAAGCCTTCAAAATTGGCACGTTTGATTTTTACAATTTGGATCCAATAGATTTCTATAGGGTTTGTTATTCAGTTCGGAACTTTTGCGATGTTTGAAAGCTCTGGTGCGAACTGAACAGGGGCTCATTTGGCCTATTCCTACTCCCTTACTTCCAGGATGTCCCCTGGATGTTTTAGGGCCAGGTTTATGAGAAAACCACTGGTAAAGGCATAAATCTTCTCCTCGAGTTCCCAACAATTTTCTTCTGGCCCATATCTTTCCCATTGAACCAGATATTATAAATTGTTCCTAATGATCCTGGAATCAATGATTTTCATGATCACAAATTCTTCTATACCTTGCACCCCAACAGGTGGAGGGGGCAGGAGAAATATCTCAGTGGAAGGGTTTTCATGAAATCGTTTGAGCAAGGATACATGAAACATGATGTGAATCTTTGTAAATAGCTGAGCTGAGTTGAAATCTGGAATGGACCGTCCCACAAACGTTTGACCCAGCTTTGCAGATCAAACACCTACATTCAAATTTTTAGTAGATAACCAAACTTTGTCATCCACATGAAAGGTATGAAGTGATCTGTGAGGTCTGTCAGCAGCTTCTGTAACATTCCTGAGCCTCCCTCAAAGCTTCGATCAATTTCTCCTGAATCTCCTGCAATGTACTTAATCTGTTGGTAACCACAGGAATTGGAGTTGAGAAAAGGAGGTCAGGAATAAAAAATGGATGATGTCCGGTGTTTAAGAAAAAAGGACTTTGAGCAGTGGAGCTATGTTTGGAATTGTTTAAATCAAAGTCTGCCACTGGAAGATAGTCATCCCAGTCATCCTGAAGATAACTAACAAAACATTGAAAGTACTATATGCTTTTCCAGAATTTTGAAGTAAACTGTACTCCTCTGTCAGACACCACATCATCAGGAATTCTATGAAGTTTAAAGACTTCACAAACTATTGTTCTTGCAGTTTATTCAGAATAGCGTACCCCCTTAAGGTACAAAATGATCCATCTTAGTGAGGGAGTCGACGACCATCAGGATTGTCATAATTTCTTTAGAGGGAGGTGGTTCGACCACAAAGTCCATAGAAATGGATCCCCATGGTCTTGATGCAACAGGGAGTGACTGGAGCAACCCCATAGGTGAAGGTCTTATTACGTGCACAGGTCAAGCACAAGGCCACACAGCTTTTCACATTTTTCTTGTAAACAGGCCACCAAAAGGAATGTGATAACAGTTCTTCTGTCTTAGAAACCCAAAAATGCCCAGTAAGTATAGGTTCATGGACCAAACTAAGGGCTTCTACCTGAACCAATTTAGGTACATAGAGACAATGTGCTTTTGCCCAAAATTGATTCCTATAATCCAGGTTAATGTTTGGTTAATGTGTCTGCCTGTATAATCAATTGTTTTTCCTGGCTGTGCTTATTTCCTCATGATGGTTGAACCAGCCCGATGCCAAATGTTACAATGTCTTGTTATTTTTCTGTGTCCTCAGGAAAAGGGTTAGTCTGCAAGCCCCCGTGAGTGGAGGCTCCTGTACGGCTGCCAAAATGTAGTCTGTTACTCTGTTGGAGTGATCGCCCCTTGGGGGGGGGGTGATAGGAGACTAATTGGTGTTCCTGGAGAGGGTCTCAAGCCTGGGGACGTTTTGGAATTGTAGCTTTTCATCATGGATTTATTACCTTTATGGATTACTGCCAATCATAGACTCTAAAGGCCTTGTATTGCCTCCTGTGGATTATTATCTTAACAAACTCTTACCTTAAAAAGGGATTGCTTTATGGACTTGCCTTCTGCATAAGGTAGGCACACTCAATGGATTGTTTGAAAGGCTTCATACAGGAATTGTGCTGAAATAGTTTTTTGAGAACTGAAACTGTTATCAGCAACTACCTCAGTAAAGGATTGTGTTTGTTTACTTGCTTTACCAGGTCTGAAGTCTCTTAAAGAGGTGCATGCACAGCATATCAAAAGAACAAGCCTTGCAACACAACAAGGGGACTGAGTGGGAGGAAAATTCAATACATGGGTCTAACACAAAGAGTACTGTCCAGTGGTAGTTAATGTGTTGTTGCTAAGGAATTCAGTATTTGTGTTTCATGTAAAACAGACATTCAGCCAGGAGATGGGTGACTAGCAAAGGTGACGGTTACTCTGGTAGTGAAGGGGGTTAAGTGCTTGGAACCTTTTAATTTCGGCTGGTTTCACACTCTTTGGAACTGGACCCGCAGCACAAAGTGCATAGTGACCCAGCAGGAAAGAGAGAGAATAAGAGCAAGTACTTTGGTTGGAAAAAGAGAGGGAGCATTTCCTGTATCCCATGGCAACCATGGGGTGGATCAATGGGAGAGAGGTGACATGAATTGCTGCATTGGTGGGGACTGGTACAGGTTTAGTGGTACCTGCCTAAAAATGCTGCACACCTGGGAAGTGGTGTCCTCTATACATAAGGGTGTCTGAAGTGTACAAGTGTCATCAGTATAATGGAGTTAGCACAGAGAGCAAGGAGCTAATGGTGTGATTGCAGCTTGCTTCTAACTCGGGGATACCTGCCTTAATGTGGATGTCCCATGACCACAGCTCCCAGCCTGAAGTTCAAGCATTAGCGAGTGCAGTTCCACTTGTCCCCACAAGAGTGCCTAAGCCCCACTCACATCCTTAGAAAGATGGTTGAGAAGTGGGTCATTCTCATACCCCTTTTTGAGATTCAATAATGACTTAGAACTTGTGGTACCTAGGAAATTCATTTGAGACTGGATGATACATTCAAAGCTGCTTTGCTGGAGAAGTCCAGACAACTTCCGCAATAAGGCATCAACCTTACCATTCTATGACCCAGGTCAGTAAGAGATGATAAAAACTTAACCTGGCAAAGAATAGTGACTGATGTGCTTGTCTAGTAGACAATATCTTGGCAAAACTAATTAATTCTACATTTTTATGATCAGTGAGAACAGATACAGGATCATTAGCCCATTCCAGCAGATGCTTCTACTCAGAAAAAGCTTCCTTAAATGCCAGCAGCTCCTTATTCCCAATGTCATAATTCCTTTAAGCTGAAGACATTAAATGAGAGAAACAAGCAAAAGGATGAAGCTGCATGTTTTCTCCACTTTTCTGATTAAGTAAAGCACCCTTAGCACAATCCGAAGCATCAACTTCCATGATGAAAGGTGGTTCAGGGGATGCCTGAGGGAACGGTAATGCCGCCTTAGAGCTCCGCTCCTCGGGAGTTCGGACCGGAGAACTACAGGTCCCAGCGGCTTGGAAAATACTACAAAATTGTAGGTAAATCTCCCCAGCGCCTTACTAAATGTATATTATGGTCCTGAAAGGACCAAAAAGCAAATTTAAAGCCAATTGCAAATCTGAAGCGGCTCTCAGACTGGCGGCTAAGATGGCGGCATCATCTACCTCCTCACAGCACAGCGCTTCACAGGCTGGGAATCCACAGCCTTCCAGACAAAAAACACAGGCTGATAAAACTAAACTTGACAATGTTATCAATCCAGTTCAAAATGTTACACAGTCTGACATGTTTGCTACATTTGAAGTTATGCTACAGAAAGCATTGAAACAGACTTCTGACCATATCACAGATAAACTAACTAAGGAAATTAAAGAAATTGGTCAGAGAACAGCTGAACTGGAATTGAGGGTAGATGATATTGACTGTCAAACACAATATTGCACTTCTGAGTTAACAGCCCTTAAAGAGGAAAATACCATATTATAGTCACGTTTGGAGGAACAAGAAAACGGAAAATTGTATACTCACCTTTCCGTAATTTTCCTTTCCTGTCGCATCTTCATGGCAGCATACACGTTGGGTTGTGACTCCGCCTCCACAACCTGATAGGACCACATAGCTATAAATTAGAGAGTAGACACCTGCCCCAGTATTCTCTGTAAATATATACACATGTCACCTCAGAGGGTGGGTGATTGTATGCTGCCATGAAGATGCGACAGGAAAGGAAAATTACGGAAAGGTGAGTATACAATTTTCTGTTTTCCTGTCGCATCATGGCAGCATACACGTTGGGGAGTAACTCGCCAAACTGGGTGGGAGTGCAAAAAAAAACAAATTTATTGACAAGGAACAGAAGAATTGGCCTGTATGACGGCCCTCCCAAATTCAACTGCTGCTAAGCGTGCAGCGTCTATTTTATAATGGGAAATGAAGGTGTTTCTTGAAGACCAAGTGGCCGCTCTACAAATGGTTTCTGCTGAAACTTTACAGTAAGCTGCCCATGAAGTAGCCATTGCCCTGGTGGAATGCGCTCTAAGGTCTTCCGGGATTTGCAAGGTGCTTAAGGAGTAGGTCTTTTTGATAGCTTTCATGAGCCATGAGGCGATGGTATGGGCAGAAGCTGCCTGGCCCTTCCTGAACCCATGTGGGATGACTAAAAGGTTCTCGCATCTCCTGAAAGACTTGGTCACCGAGAGGTAATGCAGAATGTTGCCCCTAACATCCAGGGGATGAGGAACGCCCTGATCTGTGCTCAAAGCAGGGAGGTCAATCTCCTGGTTAAAGTGGAATGCAGAGGAAACCTTTGGGATAAATTTGTCTGAAGGTTTCAGGGTTAGCCTGTCTGGGTAAACCATCAGGTATGGTTCCTTGATCAGTAAAGCTTGCATTTCCGAAATTTCGCTGAAGTGATGGCAATTAGGAATGATACTTTTAGAGTCAGGTCCCAGAGGGAGGTATCTTCAAGAGGGAAAAATGGTTCACTGGATAGAATTTCTAGGACAGTTGATAGGTCCCATGTTGGGAATGAAGGCTTCCTGGGAGGCCTTATCTTCAGGCATACTTTCTGGAATTGAACTACAAGAGGGTTAAGTGCCCATCTAACCCCTGTCAAAGCAGAGATGGCAGAGACTTGGACTTTCAGGGTGCTAGATCTAAGGCCTTTGTCTAGGCCTGACTGTAGAAACTCAAGCACTTGTATTGCTGATGGGGAAGAAGAACAGCCTTGATCTAGGAACCTAGACCTTTCAGTCTCCAGGCCGCTAGGTGCAATCTCTCTGGATTCGGATGTAGTAGCTGGCCCTGGGTTAGTAGATCCGTTGTCACCGGAAGAGGAATTGGATCCGCTGTGCTCAGTTGCAGGAGGGTGGTGAACCAAGGCCTCCGTGGCCAGAAGGGAATCACGGCCAGGACTAGAGCTGCTGAGTGTTTGAGCCTCAGAAGGAACTTGGCTATCAGTGGGGTTGGTGGAAAAATGTAACCTAGGCGAAAGTTCCAGGTATGCTGGAGACAATCCGTTCCCTCCGCTGAGGGGAAGGGGTTCCTCGACAGAAACCTTTGACATTTCCTGTTCTCTGGTGTTGCTGCGAGGTCTATGTCTGGATGACCCCATGTCTGGCATATGAGGGCGAAGGCCTGCGGGCTTAGACACCACTCGTTGTTGGAAACGAATGTCCTGCTGAGAGAGTCCGCCAGTTTGTTCTGAATTCCCGGAATATAGTCCGCCTTCAGGTCCTGCAGGTTCAGTTGAGCCCATCGTATCACCGGACCAACTTCCCGCATCATGGAGATGCTCTTGGTACCCCCCTGCCTGTTGATGTAGGCCACAGCCACTCGGTTGTCCATTTGGATGAGGACCTGTTTCCCTCTCAGAAGAGAGCTGAATGCCAAGAGGGCTTGGAAGGCTGCCTTCATCTCTAGGACGTTTGACACAACATCCCTGGTTTTGAAGTGCCAGCGGCCCTGAGCTGCATAATGTAGGTAGTGTACCCCCCATCCCTCCAGACTGGCGTCCGAAGTTACTACCTCCTGATGGAGAATGACTATCTGTTTGCATCTGCTGAGGTTGCCGGGGTGAGACCACCACCGTAGAAATAATCTGGCTTCTTCTGAGATGCGAATCGATTGGGACATGGACCATCCGTCCCACTGGCACAGGAAGGAGGCTTGCGGAGGTCTGGTATTCCATTGCGCCCATCTGACCATTGGAATGGTTGCTGATAAGGACCCCAGCAGGCTGAGGTATGCTCTGGCCGGTAAGTATGAGGCTGGAACCACATCTTTCACTTTCTGAATTAGTAGGGACAACTTCTCCCATGGCAGTTCTACCGTGTTGGCCTGGGTGTCTAGCTCGGCTCCCAGGAAGACCATCCTCTGGGTAGGCTGAATGTTGCTCTTCTGCCAGTTGATTATCCAACCCAGACTCGTTAGGGTGGAAACTAAGATCTCGCGATGTTGCACGAGTGATTCCTGGCTGTTTGAGAGGAGAAGAATGTCGTCCAGGTAATGGTGGACCCTTAGACCCCTCTCCCTCAAAGAGGCTATTACTGGAAGCAGAACCTTTGTAAATGTTCTGGGTGCCGTAGAGATCCCGAAAGGGAGGCTTCGAAATTGAAAGTGTTCCTGGCCCACCGAGAACCGCAGGAACTTTTGGAATGCCACGTGAATTGGTATGTGTAGGTAGGCATCCTGGAGATCTACAGAGAGCATCCAGTCTCCCAAGTTTATGGCCTGGAGGATAGACTGCAGGCTTTCCATCCTGAACGACTCCACTTTGATGGACCTGTTGAGTTTCTTCAGGTCTAGAACCGGCCGAAAGTCCCCTGACTTCTTTTTGACGAGGAATAGTGGAGAATAGAATCCTCTGCCTCGTTGTGTTGGCGGAACCTCTGCTATCGCTCGTTTTTGAAGCAGCTCTAGGACATAAGTTAGAAGGGATAACCTTTTCTCCCCGGGAGGAGGAATACGGGTTGGGCAGAAATGATCTCTTGGGGGTCGATTTTTGAAGGCCCATCTGTGGCCGAAACTGACGGTGGCCAGGGTCCAGGTATCGTGTATGGTTTCCGTCCAGACCAGCCTGAAACTGGAAAGCCTTGCTCCTACTACTGCTGGCCGGACGGGCGCACCTTCAAAAAGGCTTCTGGTCACTGGGAGCGGAAGTCTTAGGCTTTTGGAATTTCATAAAAGAAGTTTGAGGGTTCTTCCAGTTCCTTCGGTACTCCTTCCCTGGTCTGTATGCTTTCGCGTCTCTATACCTTTCCGGTGAGATTCCGCTTAAAAGGAGGGGGTCTCTGTTTGGGCCTCCTATCTGAGGGAATGAGCCCGGATTTTCCACCAGTTACCTTGGAGATGACCGTATCCAACTTTGTTCCGAAAAGGTGCTCACCGTCAAACGGAATACGGCACCAGTTAGACTTGGATGCCGGATCCGCCGTCCAGGGCTTCAGCCACAAAGCTCTTCTGGCCATCACTGAGGCCAACATAGACTTTGAAGCAGACCTGATAGTGTCAACTGAGGCCTCAGCCACGAAATCACCAGCCAAGCTTAACTCTTGTAATGCCTTCACAATTTTCTCTTGGTCTGCCCCCTCTAATACCAGCTTTTCCGTATTTGAAGACCAACTCGAGATGGCCCTTCCTACTGCCGCGAGTGCTATCGCAGGCCTGCATGCACCTCCGGCCGAAAGGTAAGCCCGCTTGAGATCCGTGTCGATCTTTCAGTCAAGAACGTCTCTAAACGTAACCGCATCCTCTAGCGGGAGGGTAACATGCCTGGCGAGGCGCATTAAAGATGCGTCCACTACCGGAGGGGATACTAGAGGGTTCACTTTAGGCTCCTTGAGTGGGTACAGCTTCTGGAGTCTGTTGTTCAGACTAGATTTCTTCTCTGGTCTCTGCCACTCTTCTTTGATTAAATCTTCCAGCTCATCGATGAACGGAAAGGTTTCTGGTTCCTTTTTAAGCTGAGGAAAATATTTTCTCTGCTTTGGCTGGACTTCCTGGGGTTCCTCCCATCCTATTGCCTCCTTGACCGATTAACAAACGGTTCTATAAGGCCAAAGTCGAATCCGGCCGACACCTCCAGGCCTTCATTATCAGATAGGGAGTCTTGCTCCTTTGATGTGCTGGCCCGGGCTGGAGAGGTAATGGTGGAGAGATCCACATCGGGTATTGAGGCCTGAGGGGCTGAGTCCCCGACTTCTGAGGCTCTCTCTCTTGTGGCCTCTTCTAGGCATCTCTGACAAACCAGCTTATCCGGAAGAGCCGCTGTACCACAGATCCAGCATGCGTTCCCGGCGGGACGGGAATGGCGTGCAGGGGAGCGGTGCCTACGTGAGGACGACCTTCTGTGGCGGGATCGACCATGCCGAGAACGTGATCTGGAGCGGCTTCTTCTGCGGCTTCCTCTTGAGCGACTTCTCCTATGGTAGGAGCGGCTCCGTCTATGTCTGGAGCGACTTCTCCTGCGTGAGGATTCTCTATGTCTTGATGCAGACGTTCCTGAGGACCTGGTAGGGCTCACCAATTTAGGTAGCGTTAGAAGTGCTCTCTTTTTCAATCTTCGCTACTTACCCACTTCTTCCCCCCCTTACCTAGTAGGCTGGCGGTGATCTGCTGGGGCAGCGGTCTCCATGGTGAGTAGGTTGGAAACCTGCAAGGAAAAGACAAGCGTCTGTAGCGTGCAGCAACCATCAGCAGCCTCCACAGCAATGCTGTGGTTTTTAAATCTGCCGCCATTGGCGTCGGACGCCCGCGCATGCGCAGTAGCGCCGCGAGGTGCCCGGCGCCATCTTGGAGACTGGCAAATAGCTTAGAAGCGCCCAAAGAGCCATACTGCGCATGCGCGAGGACGCCGAGAACGCTCGGCGGTCCCCCACAGCACTGCATGGACCACAGAGCCCAGCAGAACACCCACGGTATGTCAGAGGGGGGGGAGAGGGGGGGGAATGGAGACCGCTGCACACAATGAAGCCTGTTTAAGGCTTACTTTCTTGAGGCCATACAGATGGTTCCCTGGCCAATCCTCCAGCAAGCCTGTTTAAGGCTTTTGCGGGCTGTTGCACTTGAAGCCTGTTTAAGGCTTGTCTTCTGGCAAACAGTTTAAGTTGAGATGAGTGCCCCTGAGATCACCAGAGTGGGGCTCCTTCCATTTAGCTCGTTTAGAGGCTGTACAAGAAGGACTTCCACCCAGGAGAGGCTAGAACCTGGCTGGGGCGAAGCGGTAAGGGGGTGCTGATCCGTGCGTCCTGACAGGTGAGGAAAAATAAGAGAATACTGGGGCAGGTGTCTACTCTCTAATTTATAGCTATGTGGTCCTATCCGGTTGTGGAGGCGGAGTCACAACCCAACGTGTATGCTGCCATGATGCGACAGGAAAACAGAGATAGACGATCTAATTTACGGATAAGAGGTATACCTGAATCCATTTTAGACCTGCAGGCAACCATTACCACACTTTTTCAAGAATTACTCCCTGAAATTACTATTGATAGACTTGAAATGGACAGAGTGCACAGAGCTTTAGCACCACGTAAAACCAACGGCCCCCCTAGGGACATAATAACTAAATTGCACTACTACAAAACTAAAGAACAACTGTTATCAGCTGCTAGAAGAAAAGAATCTCTCAGCTTCCAGGGTCATACTTATCAGTTATTCACAGACTTGTCTCCTCTTACAGTTGCAAAAAGATGGGCCCTCAAACCCCAATTGCAGGTACTTCAGAATAATCATATTACATATCATTGGGGGGTTCCTTTTTGCCTTCGATTTACACACCTGGAAACTAGATATGTCTGTCGCTCTTCAGAGGACTTACAATCGGCTTTATTGGAATTAGGTTTAATTGAAACAGCCTTACCTAAAGATCAGCCTCGCAGACGTTCAACAGCTCGCTTTCCTCAGCAAAAGAAAAGTTCAGTCTCCAACTCTTTTTCATCTTCATACCAAAATCTCCACAAGCGTGGCCGATATGAACACTCACCGCCTAAAAACGACGATTCAATGGACTGACTAAAAAAACCTACTACCAATTATCTTCTCTCATTACAGGTTTAATTACCGAAATTGGTTTTGGTTTTTCTTTAGCATAACCACTTGTTCTTTTTTTTTTTACTCTTTTTTTTTTATGCAAAAGATATGTTTAGAAATGGCGGTTATGCTTTAAATTGGATGGTCTATTCGACTTTTTTCTCTTTAGTCCTTTTTTTCTACATATAATATAATTATTAAGCAAAGCATTACACATCTCTTGCTGGGTTTCCTTTTTTTTTTTTCTGTTTTTGGTACCTGTGGTTCTCCGGGGCCGTCCTTCCTTTAGGAATCTCTTGCTGCCCCTTTGATTTTTCCATTTGCAGACTCCTGCCTTTTTTTATGGGGGACTCTGCTGATGGACTTGGATCCTCTCAGGGAGTTTTAAAAACTTCCTTGAGATGCTCCATAACCCTACTATTCTGTTTCCTAATTAAGCAGCACTATTTAAGTAACGGGTTAATACGATTGTTCTATTTATCTCTTTTTTTCGTTTTTTATATTTTTTTCTTTTCTTTTTTCTTGAACCTCGATTTCTTCATGATTCTCAGAGTGGTGGATCTGGCTTACAGTATATACTCTTTATGCTACGATAGATTTGTTACCTTGGTTAATCTATGGCTCCAATAAATGTATTATCCTTAAATGTACAGGGATTTAATATCCCACATAAACGCACTAAAGCTCTAAGATCCTTTTTATCCAAAAAAGCTCATATTATATGCTTACAGGAAACACACTTTACAGAAAAAGCTCAACCTAGATTTCTCTCACCCTCATACCCACAATTTTATACTGCCTCCGCTGCAGTTAAACAGAGGGGTACGCTTATTGGTTTCCACCGTACCACTCCGTTTAACCTTAAAACACAAGTGATAGATCCGGAAGGTCGATATTTACTTTTAACAGGTTATATTTCTGATAACCCTATTACTATTGTATCCTATTATGCTCCCAATAAACGCCCAACGTCATTTCTATCTCACCTTTTTCAAGTCATAGAGCCTCATAAATTTGGAACAGTTGTTATATGTGGTGATTCTAATGCAACAATCCTCCCATTTTTAGATAAATCTCCTCCAGGGCCTACAACAGGCACAACAAACCTTACTTTTCAACGTTTACTCACTTCTCATAGCTTGGTTGACACCTTGCGTGAAATTTATCCTACTGATAGACAATTTACTCATTACCCCTACCCACATAAATCTTTTTCACGGATTGATCATATCCTTATCCCATCTAGCATGTTACCAGAAATCATCTCAGCTAAAATTATACCATTCCCATGGACTGATAATTGTGCAGTTTCCATTAATATAGCTTCTACGCTCCCTAGATCTCATGACACAACTTGGTGTATGAAGGATTTCATACTGACTCATCCATCTCTTAGTAAAGAAATTGAGAAATCAATATCTGACTATTTTAAAGATAAAGACACAAATGACATCTCTGCCCTCACACTATGGGAGGCTCATAAACCTGTCATTAGAGGTAGAATGATACAACAAGCAACTAAATTCAAAAGAGAACGCAAAATAATGTTCTCAAAATTGGAAACTAACTTTAATAACTGTCATCAGACCTTTCAATCTTGCCCTACGGCTATTAATAATTCTAAACTCTAATTCTAAACTCGAAAAAGCCCGCCTAGATTTGGATCTTTTTTTGACTGATTCCGCTGATAAATCTTTACGCAAACGACAACAAACTTTTTACCTTAAGGCTAATAAACCGGATACACCCTTGGCCAGAAGCTTGAAAATTACACAACACGAAAAGAAACCTATCCATTTGAAAATCTCTAAAGAAGCATACACTAGTAATCCGGTTAAAATTCTAGAGATTTTTCGTACCAATCTAGCTAAACTATATTCCCCAGCCCCAACATTCGATAAGTCAAAAGCTGATATTTTATTTTCTAGCATTAAACTTCCGTATCTTGATGAAAAACAACAAGATCTTCTTGAAAGCCCTATTACTACTACAGAGGTTTTGAATACTATAAAACTTCTAAAACCTAACAAGAGACCGGGTCCAGATGGGTTCTCGGCAGTTTACTACAGACAGTTTATGCATATTTTTACACCAATCTTAACTAGGGCCTTTAATTCAATTCTTGAAGGACATTCATTCAGAACAGAGACACTCACATATATTATTGATGTGATTCCCAAACCACAATCTGACTCATTTTCTTGGTCTAATTATCGCCCCATATCGCTTCTTAATTTAGATATTAAATTATTAGCTAAAATCCTGGCTACCAGATTGAATAATATTATTGGACATTTAATCCATAAAGACCAAACAGGTTTTATTCCGAAACGACAGGCAGGAGATAATATAAGACGAGCACTCTTACTCATACATGCAGCCAAAATAAGACATATCCCAGCATGCCTGGTTTCATTAGATATAAAAAAGGCATTCGACTCTGTCACTTGGCCATATATGGATTATATACTACAAAAATGGGGTTTTGGTAACCATTTCCTTACCTAGGTCTCCTCACTATACAACATGCCAAGAGCATACATTAAATACTCTGGTTATAAATCTACTATGTTTGACATAAATAGAGGCACAAGACAAGGTTGTCCCCTTTCACCATTACTTTTTGCCCTATTAATAGAACCCTTAGCACAACTAATTAGAACAAATATAGATATCAAAGGTATTGAGTTAGGTGTTTACCATCATAAGATAAGCCTTTTTGCTGATGATATTCTTGTTTTCCTGTCCCATCCTCATGTATCTACCCCAAATCTACTTAACTTACTGCATAAATTTGCTCATATCTCTGGACTCCATAACAATCCTTCTAAATCAAATGCCTTAAATATTTCTTTATCGCAATCTGAACTTCAACATACAAAAACTGTTTTACCTTTTACTTGGGTCTCAAAACAATTACCCTATTTAGGGGTACAACTCACAATCTCTCTCAAAGATCTGTTTTCAGCCAGCTACTTACCTCTCTTGAAACGAACATCAGGTTGTATGAAGCAATGGGCCTCTCTTCCACTTTCCTGGTTAGGTAAAATCAATGCTATTAAGATGTCAATATTGCCCAAATTTTTATATTTATTTAGAGTGTTACCTATAACTTTACCATCTTATTTTACTAGACTTACTCAACGAAGAGTCCTATCATTTATCTGGGGTACTACTAAGCCTCGTATACCCAAATCTACACTTTACCTTAATACATTAAAAGGTGGTTTAGGACTACCCAATTTTTTATCTTATTATTATGCTGCCCAAATGGCTCTTTTACCTAAATACCATGCTACTATCGAAACACCCCTTTGAGTAGCTATCGAAGCAGTGGATACCGACTCAATATCAGTTGCCAATATGTTATGGCTTCGCCAGGTTGACAGAAAAAGCATTTCCAATCCCATAACTAAACACACCTTAGCTATCTGGGATAAGTTCAGAAACTTATATAATCTCCAATCTTTGCATAATCCTTTACTCTCATTCCTTGGCAATCCAGCTTTCTATCCTGCATGGAAATTTCCTAGATCGTTTTCCATATGGTCCTCTATGAACCTGAATCGCTTATACAGATTGACATCTGCAAATACAATACATTCCTTTCCTGATTTATGTGAAAGCTTTAATATTCCGAGAAATGAAATATTTTGTTATCTACAAATTAAAAATTTCTATGAACCACTCCTTACTACGGGTTCTTCTCTTAATCAAATGACTCAATTTGAACGGATTTGTATAAGCGACCCACACATCAGAGGACTGATTTCTTTATTATACCAACAACTCATAGGTAAATCTGATGAAAACTTACCCTCATACACTGCCAAATGGGCACTTGACATGAATCAGACCTTTGACAACAAAGATTGGTCGAACATATGGTTAGCCACTAAATCTTCCTCTCCAAATAGTTATGCCATAGAAACAAATTACAAAGTCCTTGCACGGTGGTACCTAGTACCAGCTAGAATAGCAAAATTCATTCCTACATACCCACCTAATTGCTTCAGAGGATGCGATTCACTTGGAACTCACTTTCATATCTGGTGGCAATGCCCGATAGTCCAGGAATTCTGGAAAAACATATTTTCTATGGCTTCTAAAGCTCTTGAAATTTCTATTCTTCCAGATCCTGCTACAGCACTTTTAAACCTCAAGCAGAATACACTTTCTCATACTCAATTCCAATTACTCATTCAAATTACTACTTCAGCCAAACAAACAATTGCCAGAGCGTGGAAGTCTAAATCTCTAATCTTGGCTGAAACAAAACATAAAATCAATAGAGCACTTGTATTTGATAAAATGACAGCTATAGCTGACAATAAGATCAATAAATTTCGTAAGATATGGCAACCATGGGTTAAACACTAGTACCCTAATGACTTTGACCAATCTTTGTTATTACCTCATTAGATTGAATATAGAATATATAATATAATAATAAATTGTGTAATTCAAGAGCCAGACCACCACCACCTACACTCCCCTCCCTTTTCTTTTTGTTTTATATATTATTTTTCTTTCTTTATTCTTATTCCTTAAAAGACATATATTCATTAACAGAAAATGTCATATCGACTATTTGTTTATTTATTTATTAAATATCTATGTCATGATCACATTGATGTATTCCTATAAATTATATCATTCTTACAGTATTAAGATAAGTTTATATCTTCATTGTGATACTATTTATCTTATACTGATTGTATATTAAGTGCTCATGCTTCATATTTATATGTTTATTTCATCTATTTATTTACTTTATTTACTACTTTTTTTAATTATTTATTTACTTATTTACTCTGTTATTTATGAAAAATTCAATAAACATATTTAACAAGAAAGGTAGTTCAGGATAAGAATGTGCAAGTAGAAGTCTGGAAGTGAAAAGAGTCTTTGGTTTAGTAAACACCTTCTGTACCTCAGGTGATCACAACAAAGGGCATCCTTTTCTTTGTCAGCTGTGTAATTGGAGATATCACCTTATGAATTTTCTCTTAAAGTTCCTGATAAAGCTCTGTGTGTGAATGAGATATTGGGGCTCAGTGTCAGATACAACAACATCTCTTCCACTCCCCTTCCTCTTTCTGTTGGGGTACCCCAAGGCTCCGTCCTTGGGCCCCTCCTGTTCTCTCTCTACACCTCTTCACTGGGCCAGTTGATAACCTCCAATGACTTCCAATACCACCTTTAGGCTGAAGACACACAGCTCTCACTCTCAACTCACCCTCTCAATCTCCTCATGTATCACAAACTTACTGAGCGACATATGTAGCACCAACCCCAAAGAAGCCGTTTGATTATATGTGGTTCTGTACTCTGCCCCACAACCCCTAGAAAAGCTTCAGCCCCTCTGACACACCTGGCAAACAGAGTAACTGCAGACACAACAGCAAATAAGCACACAATGTGGTAAACCAGAAAGCTTGTTTAATGGGAGACTTTTACCATGAACAGTAATAATTAGGGTTGTCCCAATACTGATTGTTTGCAGGAGTACTTGTAAATGCTCCCGATGAATAATTTGATACCTGGGTACTCAGGAACAATCAGTGCGGCAGCGAGGAAGGTTACAGTCACTGATCTCCCTGTGTGGCTTTCAATAAAGCAGCTGAAAGCCAAGGAGGGGAGAGGAGGAGAAGCACACATGGAGATCGGTGATTATAGCTTAATCCGCCGCCGCACCGATTGTTCCTAAATGTCCCCTGTATCCTTCTCCGGCTCCCCTCTGTGTTCCTCCGTGCGCTCCTTTGGTCCCCCCTCCTCCTCCGGTTCCCTTTTGTGTGCTCACGGGTCCCCCCTCCTCCTCCGGTCCGCTCTCTCTCCGTGCACTCTCCGCCCCCCTCCTCCTCCGGTCCCCTCCCTCTCTGTCACTTACCGGCTCCTTCCTTTTCCGAATGAACAGAGTCAGTGAATACGGACTTCAGTTTATGAATGGAGAGGAACCTCTGTCTCCTCTTCATTCATTTTAAGTGCATATATATATCTACTGACTTTGCTGCATATTAGTACCACTGTCACATGACATTAAAAAAAAGTATCAGTACTTGTACTCGGTCTTAAAAAAGTGGTATCGGGACAACCCTAGTAATAATGTCATCCACTAGGAAGAAACAGGGAAAACTCTGATACATAACAGTAAAGCACTGAAACAGATGCAAATTACAACCAACACAATTTTAAACGAACGTGACCTATGTGCTCAGGTGTAAAGGGGAAACAGAGACAGTTTGTTACCGGCCAATAGGGATGAGCTTCGAGCTCGAGTCAAACCCATGTTCGACTCGAACATTGTGTGTTTGACCATTCGCCGAATTGCGAACGTTATGGGCCCTTCGCGCCAAATTCGAGTGGCGCGTCACGGCCCATAATTCACTGCGGCATCGCAGTGCACTGCTGGCTGATGATTGGCCAAGCATGCACTATGACCCGCATGCTTGGCCAATCACAGCACCATCTGTAGAGAGAGCTGTAATTGGCCAAAGCCAGGGTGGCTTTGGCCAATTATGGCTCAGGGGGTTTAGTACACGCCCCACATTATATAAGGCCGCATGCGTGACGGCCTTGTGTAGTGTGTTGCGGCGGAGGAAAGAATTAGACAGAGAGAGAGACAGTGTCATTTGCTTTAAGTTAGATAGAGTAGGCAGGCGAGTCAGTTAGCTGCACTTACAGTGTATTGTGTATATATATATATATATGCATCCTAGGTGTTGTATATATATATATATATATATATATATATATATATATATATATATACACTGTATTCAGTTTAGCTAGATCCGTTCCTGTTATTCTCTTTCTAACATACTGACAGGCAGGCAGGTGATTTTACAGTATTTACCCTGCACAGTTGCACCTATAGCTACCTGAAGACAAGTGCTGGTGTGCTCTTCTGATCCTATTATTACCACAGGCAGGCAATCTGCTAGCTGCAGTATAATCAGTATATATATATTCATCCCAGGTTTGTGCAGCTACATCTCACTGCAGGCCATTAGTATGTCTGGAAGGACAACAAGGAGAGGCAGACAGTCACAAGCCAATAAAAGAGGGTAAGCAGGCTCTGTGTCTAGAGCAACAGTGCTGGTCGTGGACACGGTGCATTCCCATCAGCATGTGGCCGTGGGACACGCTTGTCCTGTTTTTTCAGCAGCTGGCCGTGTTGAGCCGCAACATGCGGAAGACTTGGTAGAGTGGATGACAAAGCCGTCCTCATCCTCCTCATCCTCTCTCACCCAGGCTCAGGGCAAAGCAGCTGCCAACGTGGCCTCTTCCCTCAGGTCAATTGCATCAGTCACTACTTCCCTAGCCCCACCATGTCCTCTTGAGGAGTCCCCTGAACTGTTTGACCACAGTGTTGGGTACATGCTCCAGGAGGATGCCCAGCGTTTTGAAGGCTCCTATGATGATTCTCAGCTAGAGGAAGGCAGTAACGTGATCCCAGACAGAGGGGGTGCCCAAGAAGGACAGCAATCTGGCAGTCATGTTTCTGCAGCTGCAGCATACTACCAGGTTTTCTCCAGTGATGAGGAGGGAGGGGATGATGAGGTCACTGACTCCACGTGGGTGCCTGATAGGAGAAAGGAGGAGGAGGAGGCACATCACCAACGAAGCAGGATGCCCTCCAGGGGCCAGCTTAAGGGCAGCACACAGACTGCATCACACCTCAGAGCTCCGCATGTGCAGGGTGCTGCTGTCTCTGCGCATTATTCCAAAAGTTCTTTGGTGTGGGCCTTTTTTGAGATGAGTGCATCAGGTCCCACCACTGCTATTTGCAACATATGTCTCAAGCGTATCTCGTGTGGCCAAAACATTACCGCTTGGGCACCACATGCTTGACCAGACATATGTTGACCTGCCATGCAGTTTGTTGGCAAGCGTACCTAAAAGACCCACACCAAATAACAAAGAGGACCTCTCTTTGCTCCTCATCAGCTGAGATCTCCAACCCCACTATACCTTCAGTCCTCTCTGAGACCTGCACTGAGAGGAATGAAGGTGTAAAATTAGGTGTGTCACAGCCAAGTACTTGCAGGCAATCTGCTATCGGTACACCAACGTCAGAATGTACCAGGCAAATTTTCCTGCCCGAGCTGCTGCACTGCCGAAAGAAGTTCGCTCCCAGCCATCCACATGCCCAGTGGTTGAATGCTAGCTTGGCAAATTGCTAGCACTTCAACTGCTGCCTTTTCAGTTGGTAGACTCTGCCCCCTTGCGTGAGTTTGTGGAATGTGCGGTTCCTCAGTGGCAGGTTCCCAAACACCACTCTCTCACGGAAGGCGATTCTGGCTCTCTACCGGCATGTGGAAGGCAATGTCTTGGCCTCGCTGGACAGGGAGGTCAGCAGTAAGGTGCATATTACCGCTGACTCATGGTCCAGCAGGCATGGACAGAGACGTTACCTATCTTTCACGGCGCATTGGGTGACTCTGCTGGCAGCTGGGAAGGATGCAGGACAAGGTGCAGTAGTGTTGGAGGTTGTTCCACCACCACGCCTCAAAAATGCTACTACTGGTGATTCTGACATACCTCTCTCCTCCACCCCCTCCTCTTATTCTTCCTCCATGGCCTCTTCCTGTACTTTGTCCTCGGAACCAGCGGTGCTCTGTAGGCGTTCAAGAGGCTACGCAAGTACGCAGGCCAAAAAGATGCCATGCGGTGCTTGAGCTGGTGTGCTTGGGGGACAGGAGCCACACTGGGGCAAAGATTCTGTCAGCTTTTCAGGGGCAGGCTCAGAGGTGGTTGATGCCACGCCAGCTTAAGGCAGGAATGGTGGTTTGGGACAATGGCACCAACCTCCTCTCTGCCCTCTGACAGGGACAACCCATGTGCCCTGTTTGGCTCACGTCCTTAACTCGGTGGTGCAGTGGTTCTTGGGCAGGTACCTGGGCTTACAGGATGTCCTGAGGCAGGCCAGGAAAGTGTGTGCATTTCCGCCAGTCATATAATGCCAGTGCTCGGCTGGCTGACCTCCAAAAAGGAATTTAACCTGCCCAAGAACCAAGAACTGCCTAATCTGTGACATGCCCACCAGGTGTAACTCAATGTTGACCATGCTGTAGTGGCTGCACACGCATCAGAGGGCCATCAATGAGTACCTGTGTGACTATGGCACCAGGACAGGGTGGAGCCTAACTGCATAGGTTCTTCCTCAGATTTGGTACTGGAGGTGGAATAGTCAGGCGGCAAGGGAGGTATATAGTTTGCCACAGCTGTAGTTTGTTCTCGTCTCCTCTCTCGCTGGCGGCAGTCAATTCTAATGGCTAGACTCATAGCCTCCTCCAGTGAGGCTTGGTAGGAGAAGTTGACCAGAGCATCCTTAATTGCATCTGAAAGGCCCATTCTAAACTGGCTGCGGAGTGCTGCATCATTACAGCCAGATTCCGGGGCCCACCTGCGAAACTCTGAGCAATACATTTCGGCTGTGGTAATTCCTTGCTTTAAGTTACGCAGGGTTGATTCTGCAGTAGCAGCACGATCTGGATCATCATAAAGCAACCCTAGGGCTTCAAAGAAGGCATCTACTGTTAGCAAGGCTGGATGGTTTGGTTCCAGGTTAAAGGCCCAAGCCAGGGGGTCACCCTGTAGTAGAGAGATAATGATTTGAACCCTCTGAGTTTCAGGGCCAGACAAGGATGGCCTTAACTTGAAATATAATTTGCAGCTGTTTTTAAATTTGCAAAACCCTTTACGGTCACCAGAAAACCGGTCAGGCAAAGGAATTTTTGGTTCAGATGGAGTTTTTGTAGCAGTGGTAATAGAAAGAGATTGCACCTTGGTGAGCTCTGTGGCCATTTCCTATTCTTGATGGGATAAGCGGCAAAGTTCCTGTGCAAACAACTGAGCCTGCTCAGTATCCATGATAGGTTTCCTTTATTATGTATGGCTCGTGTTAATGTCAGGCTAGGAGCATATAACAGGTAACAGTTCAGGTGTTCTGATTATGCAAAAAGTTCAAAGAACAAGAGCACATACCGTGAGCAGGTCTGAGCAGAGCAGGTCAGCTGGGACTTGTAGTTCACTGCTGTAGATGTAGGTAGATGTTTGCTGGACCTTGTAGTTCACTGCTGCAGATGAAGATAGATGGTGTCTGGTGTTTGTAGTTCACCGCTGCAGGTGAGGATAGATGTCTGGTGCTTGTAGTTCACCGCTGCAGATGAAGGTACTAGTAGAATCAGGCAAAACGTAGTCTAGGCAAGCTGGGTCATACACAGGAAGATCAGAGTCCAAACGGTACCGAATCAGAAGCAAGCAAACAGGGTCAAACGAGCCGGGTCATACACGAAATATACAGAGCAGATATCAACTGGATCAAACACAAGGTAAACTGTAACATGAGCAATGATTGAATGCTGATGCAAGTTATTTAAAGGTGAGCTGGCCAATCATTGTTGTTTCCCAGGTAAAGGCTGTGTCAGGTGAGTTGTGCTGGGTCCTAAAGGGATCCTAGTACTGACAGTTCCTCCTCATGAGTCATACCAGACAGCTGTCAGCACTGCCTGTCGCTCATCGCAACAGGAAAAAAAGTTTTCCTTTCCCGATGAGCGAACCAGCGTGACATGCACAGTACCCTGTCGCTGAGAACTCGTGCAATAGGTTTATGCTGGAAACACAATCTCGCAGTCAGGTACTGTACAAATGACTCCTACTTGCAAACGGAAGGAGACAACAGGAAGTGAGATGAAATCTCCCCCTAGGAAGGGAAATTCTCTCCTGTAAGAGTTAATATGGGAAAAATGTGTCTCCTCTCCACTGATGCTTTATCACCAATCCTTGTTTCACTAAAAACCCTAAATTGTCAAAAAACATTTGCATTGGGACAGAAAGTGAGGTGAAATCTTCTGAAGAGGAGCACAGACAGCAAAACATATGTCACAGGGGTGATAACCCTTCCCTATGTTTTCCAAAAAGCTTAAAAATAGATTTTTTGTCTGGATCTACACTTTAAAAATGTACCAGTTCAAAATTACAAACAGATTTTCCTTAACAACAAACTTACAGTCTTGTTTGCACTGCCTGTATACTGCTGTTCAGAGTATATAGGGCCAGGGGGCCCCACGCCTTTCCTTTTTTTAATTGGGGTGCGGAGTTCCCCTTAATATCGATACAAGACCCAAAGGGCCTGGTAATGGACTGGGGGGTACCCATGCAGTTTGTCTCACTGATTTTCATCCATTCCTTTAAAAATGTCATTTTGTGCAGGGACTGTTCTAATCACGGGAAACACGCGCCACTTTACAGTCCTCACATTGGAGATGTCCGGTATCTTCAGCTAGGCCAGAGAGATCTCTATGCAAAGAAGCTCAAGAATAAAGGACAACTGATGTAAGGTGTCTCCTGGGAAAGGCTGTGACAAGAAGACAGGGTACAGGTGTCTGTATGATTATTGATGTAATATTTAGAAATAATTTACACAGAATGGGCTATCGCCCAATCACCAATCCGGCATAAGCAGGAGTAGACACACGGAATAGGATCTTTGAGACTGGCAACCCGGCAGTAGGAAGGCACAGCGATGTCTGTTCAAACCGCCCACATGACCAGTGGAGTCCCTGAGGTGATGGGTCTGCTTCTGACCAATGAGCTGTTGGCCAGGAATAGTCACTCTGCTGGAGAACTGGCAGCACCCTTTCCTTTTCCGCCCGTTCTCTCTCTTGAATTCTGGGGTGGGTGGTTTCTGTCTGTAGGGATTGCCAAGGGGCTGCTGGTGATGGGGACTACATGTCCCAGGATGCCTTGCTGCTCCTGCAGTCTTCCAGGTAATTGTCTCCCTTCTTCCTACCAAATGGAAAACAGGGGGAGGGAGCAAGGTGGGTGGCAGTGTCAGTGAGGAGAAGGAGGGGATGAAAACCCCTGAAGCAGCTTGACAGGCTCTCTCCCTCTCCCTGAGAGCCTGTCTTTGTGTATCTCGAGGGCAGGAGGCGCGGAGCCATGGGTGGCTGAGCGGCACCGGCTACACATATCAGTATGGATGTCACACCACTTCCTCAAACTCAATCTTTCTAAAACTGAGCTTATAATATTTCCTCCTCCCCGATCTCCTCCCCGTGACTTTACCATTGAGATCAACAGCACAACCATTGGTCCCTCCACACATGCCAGGGAGCTGGGTGTAATCCTAGGCCCTGACCCCTCCTTCAGCCCTCACATCCAATCACTGGCTAAATCTTGCCACCTTAACCTCCGCAACATTTCCAGAATTCATCTCTTCCTGACTAACGACACCACAAAACAATTTATTCACTCCTTGGTTATATCCTCGACTTGACCACTGCAGCTCCCGTCTCACTGGCCAACCTTTTCTTCAGTTGAATGCTGCTGCTAGACTAACATACCTTACTACCCAATCTGTGACTGCTGCCCTTCTCTGCCAATCCCTTCACTGGCTTCCCCTACCCCACCGTATAATATTCAAAATACTAACCACAGCATACAAGGCCATCCACAACATCGCCCCCAGCTCCATCAACAACCTCATCTGCAGATATCACCCAAATCGTCTTCTCCGCTCCTTCCAAGACCTCCTACTCTCTAGCTCCCTTGTTACCTCCTCCCCTGTTCACCTCCAGAACGTCTCCAGAACCTCTTCCATCCTCTGGAACTCCCTGCTCCATTATGTCCGATCAGCCCCCACCCTGTCCACCTTTAGGAGATCCCTGAAAACCCAATTATTCAGGGAAGCCCACCGCACCTCTACCTAAGAACTGAACCCGAGTCACCTCTATCAGATCATATCCACAGCTATTACCTTTCTTACCACCTCCCCCTCCCTTTAGATTGTAAGTTCAATTAGCAGGGCCCTCTTATTCCTTCTGTATTGAATTGCATTGTAATTGTACTGTCCCCCTTTATATTGTAAAGCACTGCGCTAAATGTTAGCACTATATAAATCCTGTATAATTGATAAATCACATGGGGCCTGTACAGTGTGAATTAGTGGTTTGTTTACAGTGTCTTTGAAAAAGTATTCACACCCCTTGAAATTGTCCACATTTTGTGAGGTTACAACCAAAAATGTAAATGTATTTAATTGGGATTTTATGTGATAGACTGTGACGAAACGTCCCACACTTCGCTTTCTCCCAGTCTGAATAAAGAAATCAGATATTCCAACCGCTCCCAAAAACAAACAAGGCAATACTTGTTTGGTTGCTTAACATGAACTGTTTATTAGAACAGGAATACAGACTTATATACAGTTGTAGAGGAGATTCCCCCTCCTTCTCATATTACTCTAACAATACACCTGTAACCAGAAACATAAATTAACATGAGCTAATTAACTAATCATTTCCAGACTAGGTGACTCCGAGATATGACCTTTCAGGTCCTAGCCTTGTTGTCTCCTAGCTCCCTAACTACAATACACATTATCTTAAATAATCAACACAGAACTCCTTCACATCATAGCAGAGATAATTAACACAAACAACAATGGGTGAAAGACTCTTAGATCCCACACTAGCCTTATTTACAATAAACACATTATAACAGACAACAGACAGACAGGTGTCTTGAGTTGATGACATCAGCATATTCTTTGAGTCCCAACATTATGAAGCAGTCACTATTTATAATATGGCATATACAGGGTTCCCAGAGTCTGTGTGTTTTGGGGGGACATGGACTTGACTCCAAAGTAACATTACTTCAAGGTCCCCAGTCATACACCTTGCAAAGAGTATTGTTCCCTTAAAATCCAGGGCCCATAATCAGTAGGCAAGAGGCTAGCATTCAGTCCTCTCCAACAGCCTCTGTCCCGGCTAGGTCTGTCACATAGACCAACACAAAGTGGCACATAATTGTAAAGTGGAAGGAAAATGATAAATGATACAAATAAATATGTGAAAAGTGTGGGGGGCATTTGTATGGCACCCCCTTGAGTCAATACTTCATAGAACCTCCTTTCTCTGCAATTACAGCTGCAAGTCTTTTTGGGGATGTCTCTACCAGCTTTGCACATCCAGAGAGGGACATTTTTGGCCATTCTACTTTGAAAAATAGCTCAAGCTCTGTCAGATTGGATGGAGAGCGTCTGTGAACAGCAATTTTCAAGTCTTGCCACAGATTCTTAATGTAATTTAGGTCTGGACTTTGACTGGGCCATTCTAACACATGAATATGCTTTGTTCTAGACCATGTTATTGTAGCTCTGGCTGTAAGTTTAGGGCCATTGTCCTACTGGAAGGTGAACCTCTGCCCAAGCCTCAGGGTTTCTTCTATGATTTTTCTGTATCTGGCTCCATCCATCTTCCCATCACCTCTGACCAGCTTCCCTGTCCCCGCTGAAGAAAAACATTCCCACAACATGATCTGCCACCACCATGTTTTACAGTGGGGATGGTGTGTTCAGGGTGATGTGCAGTGTTAGTTTTCTGCCACACATAGCGTCAATTTTGGTCTCATCTGATCAGAGCACCTTCTTCCATATAGTAAAAATGATATGAATATAGGGGTGGGTGGTGCTGCCAGTCACCTGAAGAGTGCTCCTCTGCAATGGGTCACTCTTCCCAGGGGAATGTACATTAAATAGGTGAAAAGACACTGCCGTCACCTGAAGGGTAATCCTCCGCATTGAATCACTCTTTTAATAATGAGTAGTGAGATTTCATCCTAAAGAATTCATCTCAACAATAGGGATGAGCTTCGAGTTTGAGTCTAACTCATGTTTGACTTGAACATCGGCTGTTCGCAAGTTCGCCAAACAGCGAACAATTTGGGGTGTTCGCGGCAAATTCAAAAGCCGCGAAACACCCTTTAAAAGTCTATGGGAGAAATCAAAAGTGCTAATTTTAAAGGCTTATATGCAAGTTATTGTCATAAAAAGTGTATCAGGGCACATGTATCAATGCAAAAATAATTTTTAAAAAGTACCGTTTTTTCGGGAGCAGTGATTTTAATAATGCTTAAAGTGAAACAATAAAAGTGTAATATCCCTTTAAATTTCGTACCTGGGGAGTGTCTATAGTATGCCTGTAAAGGGGCGCATGTTTCCCGTGCTTAGAACAGTCTGACAGCAAAATGACATTTCAAAGGAAAAAAAACTCATTTAAAACTACTTACGGCTATTAATGAATTGTCGGTCCGACAATACACATAAAAGTTCATTGATAAAAACTGCATGGAATTTCCCCACAGGGGAACCCTGACCCAAAATGAAAAAAAAAATGCATGGGGGTCCCCCTAAATTCCATACCAGGCCCTTCAGGTCCCCTTCAGGCCTCCTCAAAATCCATACCAGACGATTTTAAGGGGAACCCCGCACCAAAATTAAAAAAAAAAATACCCCGCCCCCTCTGACAACACAGGGAAAGCCATAGGGAAGTCCCATGAATTCCCCTGCATCAGAGGAGGGCAGGGTCATCATGTGGCCCCGCCCTCAGTTATATAAGAAATGTCAGAAGAAGCCAAGCGTCACACGGCTGAAGACTCCCACTTTTATTTTTTAAGCATTATTAAAATCACTGCTCCCGAAAAAATGGCCATTTTTAAAACTTTTTTTGCATTGATCCATGTCTCCTGGGGCAGGACCCGGGTCCCCAAACACTTTTTATGACAATACCATGAATATAAGCCTTTAAAATTAGCACTTTTGATTACTCATGTTTGTGTCTCATAGACTTTAACGGTGTTCGCGTGTTCGAACAAATGTTTTGCCTGTTCGCAAGTTCTGCTGCAAACTGAACCGGGGGGTGTTCAGCTCATCCCCACTCAACAACTATATCATAAGAGTGCAGCATGAATTAATTGTATCCCAATCCTTAGTGAGCAAAAATAAGTGCATTAACACATTCTGTTAAAAGGATTTTTTTCCATGTAAAAGATGTGTAAAAAAATTAGAAATTAATAATTGATTTTCAGTTCAGTCTTTAGTAGTGAAAAATGGCAAGGTATCAAAGTGACTTGTGCTTGTCCAAAAGTGACTCGGGTCTATGTAGCAAGTTAGGTGACTTCCGTGATCCCCTTCAGTTCCCCACTCACCAGATCCCTGCACCCCTGCAGGGGTAAATCGCATGCAGTAAGTGTAGTGGCAGTCCTCATGGGGTATCCAGATGCTTGTGCCCCTCCGGGGGTAAACCGTTCCCAATGGATTAAGTTGCAGTAGTTACCTCCTCCGTGGTAAACCACAGGTTATCCTCATGGAGAAAAGAGATGGGTACTCGTTGTGTAAATCCCGATGATTTTATTAAAAGTTAAAATTTAAAAACACCACTTGACACAGTCAGGAGTGTGAGATAGCATAGCTTGGTTGACTGCGACCCCCCACATGGCTTCTCGCAAACTGCAAACGGGACTTCTTATGGCTTTCTTTCAACAATGGCTTTCTGTATGTCACTCTTCCATAAAGGGCAGATTTGTGGAAAGCACGACTTGTACACACGATCAGACTTTACGGCATACTTGGTCCGGCGTACCGGATTTCGTCAGACAATCCGATCGTGTGTGGGCTCCAGCGGACTTTGTTTTCTCAACAGTTTGACGGACTTAGATTTGAAACATGTTTCAAATCTATCCGACGGACTCTGCTTTCTAGCGTACAAACCGGTCATCTGTGTGCTAGTCCAATGGACTTAAACTGACGCATGCTCTGAAGCAAGTACAAGACGGAAGCGCTCGGTCTGGTAAAACTAGCCTTCGTATTGAAGCTAGCACATTCCTCTTCTGTGATCTTTTAATACAGCGCATTTTTTTTTCTTTATAATGTGAGAGGAATGAAGTTGTTTTGCTGCTTATATTCACACAGAGTTCTCACAAACAACTTTCTTCATGATTTATTCTCATGGCATGACTAATATGATATTTTTTAAAAGCCAGATCTCCAGAACTAAAGTAGAAAATTATTTTTTGGACTAATTTTTTTTTTGGGAGATTTAAACAATATTTATTTTACAATGTGTGCTAAATGATCCAAAATATTATTTTATTAATTTTTTGGGGGGGGGGTTTCTAGTTACCACAATAACCTTAATAATTTTTATTGTTTTAATGAACCTTAATGAGGTTGGTGTCCCTTGTTAAATAGACATAGGGCGTTATTTTCAAAAGGCAAATTACCGTATTTATCGGCGTATAACACGCACCGGCGTATAACACGCACCCCAATTTAGGAGGGAATTTTAAGGAAAAAAAAACTTTTAGGAGGGAAGTTGAAGGGAAAAAAAACTTACATTTAAACGCCCATCATTGCAGCCTTGTCAGTGTAGCCTTGTCAGTGTAGCCATGTCAGTGCAGCCATGTCAGTGCAGCCATGTCAGTGCAGCCATGTCAGTGCAGCCATGTCAGTGCAGACTTCCCCAGTGCAGCCTTGTCAGTGCAGACTTCCCAATGCAGCTTTACCCAGTGCAGCCTTCCCCAGTGCAGTCTTCCCCAGTGATCCCAGCCATTCTGGGCTTCAAAATCGCCGATCGCGATTTGAAAATGGCGCCGCCGGCGCCGAAATACACAGTGCCGGTCCTCGGCTTTTTCCGGCGGCTGTCGTTCATTTTCGGCTCCACTCGTAGTCCCGAGCGGAGCTATCCGAACCTAGCCGAGTAGGTTCGGATAGCTCCGCTCGGGACTACGAGTGGAGCCGAAAATGAACGACAGCCGCCGGAAAGAGCCGAGGACCGGCTCTGTGTATTTCGGCGCCGGCGGCGCCATTTTCAAATCGCCGATCGGCGATTTTGAAAATGTGACAAGTCGGGATCGCAGGGGATCGGCGTATAACACGCACCTGCGACTTTCCCCTAAATTTAAAGGGGAAAAAAGTGCGTGTTATACGCCGATAAATACGGTAATTTTTCACTACAAGTGCAAATTGTACTTGGAGTTGCACTGAAAGAGCATTTGGAAGTGCATTCTCTGTGGATCCGAGGGGCACATGCAAGGAACACCAAAAAAAAAAAACATTTCTCTTGCACATGATTGGATGATAAAATTAGCAGAGCTTCCCCTCATTTCAGATCTTCCCCTCAGATTTACAGCGACTGCACTTCCAACAAGTGCACTTGCAGTGCAATTTATAAAGTGCACTTTGCACAAGTACTTTGCACTTGAATAGCCAAATGATTTAGCCTTTTGTAAATAACCCACATATTCTTTTTTACCTGTACCTGCCTACTCATAAACCAAATGTCCTTTTTGAATCAAAACACATAGTCAATAATGTAAGGTAACGAAAAGAAACATTTATTTTTTTCAAAACAGAAATGAGGAAGGCAACACTGGGGACACTTTTGGAATGTGTGAAGCCTTTTGTCCCCCAGAACACACATCAAGTTTTAGGACAATAAAATTGGTATCTTCCTTGGAGGCTGTGCCTCTGGTGGTGTACTTGGGGCAGGAGGAGGAGGAGGAGTAGCAGGAGGAGTGGCTTCATCTGCTATATATGTTTTTTCTGTAAGCTCCCCTCTCAAGCCCTTCTGATAGGATTGAAAAATAAGACCCTCACAGAGCAGGCGTTGCCCCTTTTCTAGTTCCTGCAACCTGGTGGCCATATATGTTCCATACACCTCTTCTGCATTGGGTGGTGTGCTGAGGATTTGGCTGGCTTCCCGAATGAGGGCTAGGGATTCCTTCTCAGTTCGGGTCATTTTCCTGGGCCTTTTTGTGCTAATGCGGAGGGGAGGCACCTGACATTCCGTGAGGCTTCTACTGGGCCCAGCCATGGCCTCCTCCTCTCTCCCACTGGGCAAGGTCTCCTCCTGTATATCTCTGGGCATGGCTTCCTCCTGGCTGAGCTCATCCTGGGTAAAAAAAAGGGACATACTGGTAGTTTTAATTTGGGGTAACGCAATCACACACAATTTTCAGCTCATGACTTGCAAATATAATTCTAAACAAATAGTAAAGGCTATCTTTTTGACCCCACCATTATTCTAGCTGCTCACCAATATTTGAAGTATATTTTTGACCACTACTGTCTACTGATATGTCTACATATTATTAATTGTGATGAAGTAATTTTTTGGTGAAGCATTTCAAATTTTTTTAGGTTTACATCATTAATATTTACGCAATCCCAAATTCTCCAAAAAGTATACCTGGCTGAAGCTGGACGCATCCACTTCATCAAGGATGAAAGGGCCCAGTTCTTCTTGGGACTCCTCAGCTGGGGTGGAGGGAAGGGTGGAGGTGGAAGGAAGGCTGGAGGGAAGGGTGGAGGTGGAGGGAAGGCTGGAGGGAAGGGTTGAAAGTGATTGCCTTGATTCTGTCTGGTCATCCAGAAATCACAGTTTTTGGTAGTACCACAGCTTGGGGACATACAGTCAGGTCCATAAATATTGGGACATTGACACAATTCTAATCTTTTTGGCTCTATACACCACCACAATGGATTTGAAATGAAACAAATAAGATGTGCTTTAACTGCAGACTTTCAGCTATATTTTTAGGGTATTTACATCCAAATCAGGTGGATGGTGTAGGAATTACAACAGTTTGTATATGTGCCTCCTACTTTTTAGGAGACCAAAAGTAATGGGACAATTGGCTGCTCAGCTGTTCCATGGCCAGGTGTGTGTTGTTCCCTCATTATCGCATTTACAAGGAGCAGATAAAAGGTCCAGAGTTAATTTCAAGTATGCCATTTGCATTTGGAATCTGTTGCTGTCAACTCTCAATATGAGATCTACAGAGCTGTCACTATCAGGGAAGCAAGCCATCATTAGGCTGAAAAAACAAAACAAACCCATCAGAGAGATAACAAAAACATTAGGTGTGGCCAAATCAACTGTTTGGAACATCCTTAAAAAGAAAGAACGCACCAGTGAGCTCAGCAACACCAAAAGACCCAGAAGACTGTGGAAAACAACTGTGGTGGATGACCAAAGAATTCTTTCCCTGGTGAAGAAAACAGCCTTCACAACAGTTGGCCAGATCAAGAACACTCTCCAGGAGGTAGGTGTATGTGTGTCAAAGTCAACAATCAAGAGAAGACTTCACCAGAGTGAATACAGAGGGCTCACCACAAGATGTAAACCATTGGTGAGCCTCAAAAACAGGAAGGCCAGAATAGAGTTTGCGAAACAACATCTAAAAAAACCTTCACAGTTCTGGAACAACATCCTATGGACAGATGAGACCAAGATCAACTTGTACCAGAGTGATGGGAAGAGAAGAGTATGGAGAAGGAAAGGAACTGCTCATGATCCAAAGCATACCACCTCATCAGTAAAGCATGGTGGTGGTAGTGTCATGGCGTGGGCATGTATGGCTGCCAGTGGAACTGGTTCTCTTGTATTTATTTATTTTTTTTATAATTGTGTTTTTTATTGGTTTTCAAAGATTAAGTACAAAGTTGTAACAAATGAGCATTACATTATCAATGTATGTGCATTATACAGCAATCATAATAGAAAAAAGGAAAACAAAGTATAAAGTAACAAATATAGGTAACAAAAAGTGTTCACAGTAACAAAACACATAAATATAGTAGATCAATTCCCTATGGTGTGTATAATAAGCATAATATTGGAGGGAGTCTGGACCCTTGAGATAAGTTCAGGCCATATACCCAGGTAGTATAGGGTTGAATTAAGATTAGGGGGTCCCGTACTCCGAAAAATCCCATGGTTCCCATATTTCAGTAAATTTGGAGACACAATCGTGTACCGAGGCCATCAAAAACTCCATTGTCTGAATCTCAGCCACCAAATGTAGTAATCTGGACCGTGGAGGAGGGGTATTGGATAACCAGAATAACGGGATAAGTCTTCTGGCGGCTAGTAATATGTAGGATATTAATTTGTTTGTTTTTTTAGATATCCCTGATGGAGGTAAGCCCAATAGATAGGTCAAGGGATCCACCGGAAGGGACACCCCAGTCACCTTTTGTATAAGAAAATGTACATCACACCAAAAGGGTTGAATCAAGGAGCACTGCCAAAAAATGTGGAACAGTGAACCTATATCAGTTCCACATCGCCAACAATGCTGTGAGACTGATGGGTCATACTTATGAATTACATCGGGAGTTCTGTACCAGAACATGAGAATCTTGATGGTTGTCTCCCTCTGAGTGACACATTTGGAAGATCTAAATGTAGAGGACCAGATTCTATCCCACATCTGTATTGTAACAGGACGGCCTACTAGATGAGACCACCTGCGCATATACAGATGCAATGCCTCTGTGATGGGAAACGACTCATGGAGGATACTATAGATACAGGAAATTAAATGTAATTGATGAGGGCCTTGAGCACAAAGATATTCAAAAGTAGTAGGCTTATCTAGTGTCAGGGATGGTGATTTAGAATGAAAGAAATGTCTAATTTGCATATAGAAGTGGAAAAGATGTGGTGGAAGGTCAAATTTCTCACTTAAAATGTTAAAGGTATGTAGTTTCCTTGTTATGGGATGAACAAGGTTCCTGAGTTGAAAGAGATGAACATTCACCCATGGGAAAATCCTGCCCAAGGACATACTATCCGGAATGAGAGGGTTAAATAATACGTTTATAAGAGGGGAGCAGGGAGACATAAGGGAAAAGTGTTTAAGGCAATTACGCCATATAGTTAGAGTTAGTATCATTGGTCCAGTACACTGACGTTTATATATAGGATCTAGAACAGGGGGAGCGCCCCAAACCAAGGATCCTGGGTGGACCGGGTAAAGTACCCCCTTTTCATTAGCAGACTATTGGTTTGGTGCATGTAAGGAAGACCAAGAGGTAATGGCCCTCAAATGTGTAGCATAATAATATTTAGTGATGTCAGGAGCTCCTAAACCTCCTCTGGATCTAATGGCAAACAACACTGAGCTTGCTATATACGGTGCGCTCCGCCATTCCATATAAACTTCAGGAAAGTTCTGTGAAGTGCTTTTAATTGTGTGGCAGGTACAGCTACTGGGAGGGTTTCAAAATAATAAAGTAATCTAGGCAGTATAGACATTTTCAAAACATTAATTCTGCCTAAGAGAGATAGGGGGTATTTGGTCCAGTTCGACAGAGATTTATTAATATCTAGTATCAGGGGAGGGAAGTTGGTTTCATATAGGGAGGAATAAGAAGGGGTAAGTAATACACCTAAGTATTTAAGAGAGGCATTACACCATTTATAGGGAAAAGATTCTTTGAGTTGAGATATTAATGGCGTTGGAATGTGTATAGGAAGGGCTTCAGTTTTAGAGGTGTTGATTTTGTACCCGGAAATAGCACTAAAAGAGTTCAATACTTTATGTAGTGAGGGAAGGGATATTAGCGGGTTAGTGATTGTGAGCAAAATGTCGTCTGCAAATAACGATAATTTATATTCCCTCTGTCTCATCACCACCCCGCTGATATCCGGGTGAACACGGATATACTCATCCAGGGGTTCTAGGCACAGAATAAAAAGCAATGGCGAAAGGGGGCAACCCTGTCGAGTTCCATTTGTCATGGGGAAGCCAGGAGACAGGAGGGACGACATTTGTACTTGCGCAGAGACATTGGAATATAAGGCTTCTAAAGCTGTTAAAAAAGGGCCAACAAAACCATATATCTTTAAGGTGGCGAACATATAGGGCCAACTTAGCCTGTCAAAAGCTTTTTGTGCATCTAAACTCAGGATCAATGCCGGTCGGGAGGTTCTGTTCAGGAGATCTATCAGATCTATTGTACGCCGGGTGTTATCTCTCGCATGTCTCCCAAGGACGAAACCCACCTGATCCCTGTGTATCAGTTTGGGGATGAATACAGAAAGTCTGGTAGCAAGAATTTTAGTAAAAATCTTGTAGTCTGAGTTTAGGAGGGCTATGAGCCTGTATTTATCCGGGAGAGAGGGATCCTTTCCAGGTTTAGGAATAACCGATATGAAAGAATGGGAGAACTGTGAATGAGGGGGAGTACCCTTGAGAAAGGAGGCATATAAAGCTAACGTGTGAGGAGATAAAATATCAATAAAAGATTTATTGATATTGGGTCACAGCGCTGTTACGCATCGCGCATGCGCGAACCGCTTTTAAACCACCTAGGAACTTTTTTTACTGTCACTTCGCTGCAAGTGTTTTCTATGGCATTTTATGGCATATTAAGCTTAATAAATTGAACCTTTATTTTCAATCTGCACTATTGGAGTCCCCTCTTGTGTTTTTTTGGAACCCGTGGCTTATCTGTACTTGGCCTCCTGGGAAGTAGTGTTGAAGGAATCCCAGGATCTTTTTTCCACACTGGAGCCCTTGTTGCTGTGGATGAGCAAAGACAAAGGATGGCTCCAGATTATTGCGGGCTGTGAGGAGCTTAACTCACACACGTCTCTCCAACTGCACGTCCGGACACGCCCCCCTTGTATTTATTGATGATGTGACTGCTGACAAAAGCAGCAGGATGAAAGTGTTTTGGACAATATTATCTGCTCATATTCAGCAAAAAGCTTCAGAACTCATTGGACGGCGCTTCACCGTACAGATGGACAATGACCCGAAGCATACTGCAAAAGCAACCAAAGAGTTTTTAAAGGGAAAGAAGTAGAATGTTATGCAATGGCCAAGTCAATCACCTGACCTGAATCAGATTGAGCATGCATTTCACTTGCTGAAGACAAAACTGAAGGGAAAATGCCACAAGAACAAGCAAGAACTGAAGACAGTTGCAGTAGAGGCCAGGCAGAGCATCACCAGGGATGAAGCCCAGCGTCTGGTGATGTCTATGCGTTCCAGACTTCAGGCTGTAATTGACTGCAAAGGATTTGCAACCAAGTATTAAAAAGTGAAGGTTTGATGGATGATTGGTAATCTGTCCCATTACTTTTGGTCCCTTAAAAAGTGGGAGGCACATATACAAACTGTTGTAATTCCTACACTGTTCATCTGATTTGGATGTAAATACCCTCAAATTAAAGCTGAAAATCTGCAGTTCAAGCACATCTTGTTTGTTTCATTTCAAATCCATTGTGGTAGTGAATAGAGCCAAAAAGATTAGAATTGTATAGATGTCCCAATATTTATGGACCTGACTGTAAACCTGGTCTGCTGCTGCTCCGGATCTGCGCGACTCCTGGATCTTATTGTGTTCCCGCCTGTACATGTTGCGCAAGATACCAATTTTACTATCCAGAAACTTAAGGTCTGCCTGGGGGACTCGAGTCTTCACAAATTCCAAAAGTGTGCCCAGTGTTGCCTTCCTTGCATCTCTATTCGAATATAATGCGTGCTTGACCACCCACAGGTTTCTTTTTTCTTGATACAAATCAATGAAACGAGTCATAAATTCTTCATCCTTAAAGGGATTCATTTTTGCTGAAAGACAAGACCCAAGATAAAAAATGTAATGTCAGTCCAAACTCGCAGTATTATTTTTGGCTGAATCTAGGGTACACATATACACACACACACACCAAACAGATTCACCAAACACACACCTACGTCTAATCTTACCTTCGTTTCTGACGCTCGCTACTTCCGCTCAGACATACGTAGGCCAGCGTAATAGCTTTATATACACTGCGCACGTGTCATGCTACGCCTGCGTCGCCCGCCCCTGACATTCCTTATTATGATTTGTCCCCGCCCCTTCACTCTTCGTTGCGTAGTGGCAGTATATAGAGAAAGATTGCGGAGAAATTATCTGCAAGTAGCGCGGAGGAAAGCCCGGAGCCACAACCATCCAGATCCAGGAGGAGATATAAGGCCACCAACATGGTCTTTGAAGAGATGGTGTCCATATTGAGAAGGGAGGACTACGATGGCAAAAAAGGACCGTACACCCGACCCAATATGCAGAAGGACAAAATAATGTCCTCAGTTGTCACCGCTCTTGAACAAAAACTTGGCACTAAACTGGCTAAAGAACAATTGAGGAAGCGGGGGTCTGACCTCAAAATTAGGGAGCGTGAACAATATTGTCGAATAAAGAAGCTGCTTAAAAAAAGTAAGTATTTGTGTGTTCCTAATGAGATACTTAACTTGCATGCTGATCCATATGCTTTTCATTTATACAGCATCGTTCGTAAAGACCGTTACATAGTTACATAGTAGGTGAGGTTAAAAAAAGACACAAGTTCATCAAGTCCAACCTATGTGTGTGATTATGTGTCAGTATTGCATTGTATATCCCTGTATGTTGTTGTCATTCAGGTGCTTATCTAATAGTTTCTAGAAGCTATCAATGCTCCCCGCTGAGACCACCGCCTGTGGAAGGGAATTCCACATCCTTGCCGCTCTTACAGTAAAGAACCCTCTATGTAGTTTAAGGTTAAACCTGTTTTCTTCTAATTTTAATGAGTGGCCACGAGTCTTGTTAAACTCTCTTCTGCGAAAAAGTTTTATCCCTATTGTGGGGTCACCAGTCCGGTATTTGTAAATTGAAATCATATCCCCTCTCAAGCGTCTCTTCTCCAGAGAGAATAAGTTCAGTGCTCGCAACCTTTCCTCATAACTAAGATCCTCCAGACCCTTTATTAGCTTTGTTGCCCTTCTTTGTACTCGCTCCATTTCCAGTACATCCTTCCTGAGGACTGGTGCCCAGAACTGGACCGCATACTCTAGGTGCGGCCGGACCAGAGTCTTGTAGAGCGGGAGAATTATCGTTTTATCTCTGGAGTTGATCCCCCTTTTAATGCATGCCAATATTCTGTTTGCTTTGTTAGCAGCAGCTTGGCATTGCCTGCCATTGCTGAGCCTATCATCTACTAGGACCCCCAGGTCCTTTTCCATCCTAGATTGCATTCATATTTTTGCCACCCAAATGCATTATTTTACATTTTTCTACATTGAACCTCATTTGCCATGTAGTCGCCCACCCCATTCATTTGTTCAGATCTTTTTGCAAGGTTTCCTCGTCCTGCGGAAAAGTTATTGCCCTGCTTAGCTTAGTATCGTCTGCAAATACAGAGATTAAACTGTTTATCCCATCCTCCAGATCGTTTATGAACAAATTAAATAGGATTGGTCCCAGCACAGAACCCTGGGGGACCCCACTACCCACCCCTGACCATTCTGAGTACTCCCCATTTATCACCACCCTCTGAACTCGCCCTTGTAGCCAGTTTTCAATCCATGTACTCACCCTATGGTCAAAGCCAATGGACCTTATTTTGTACAGTAAACGTTTATGGGGAACTGTGTCAAATGCTTTTGCAAAATCCAGATACACCACGTCTACGGGCCTTCCTTTATCTAGATGGCAACTCACCTCCTCATAGAAGGTTAATAGATTGGTTTGGCAAGAACGATTCTTCATGAATCCATGCTGATTACTGCTAATGATTCCGTTCGTATTACTAAAATCCTGTATATAGTCCCTATCATCCCCTCCAAGAGTTTACATACTATTGATGTTAGGCTAACTGGTCTGTAATTCCCAGGGATGTATTTTGGGCCCTTTTTAAATATAGGTGCTACATTGGCTTTTCTCCAATCAGCTGGTACCATTCCAGTCAGTAGACTATCTGTAAAAATTAGGAACAACGGTCTGGCAATCACTTGACTGAGTTCCCTAAGTAGCCTCGGATGCAAGCCATCTGGTCCCGGTGATTTATTAATGTTAAGTTTCTCAAGTCTAATTTTAATTCTGTCCTCTGTTAACTATGGAGGTGCTTCCTGTGTTGTGTCATGAGGATAAACACTGCAGTTTTGGTTACTGAAGCCCCCCGATTCACACGTGAAGACTGAGGAAAAGAATAAATTTAATATCTTCGCCATCTCCCCATCCTTTGTAACCAGATGTCCTTCCTCATTCTTTATGGGGCCAATATGGTCTGTCCTCCCTTTTTTATTGTTTACATACTTAAGGAATTTCTTGGGATTTTTTTTGCTCTCCTCCGCTATGTGTCTTTCATGTTCTATCTTAGCTGTCCTAATTGCACCCTTACATTTCCTGTTGCATTCTTTATAAAGTCTGAATGCTGAGGATGATCCCTCAACCTTGTATTTTTTGAAGGCCTTCTCCTTTGCTTTTATATGCATTTTTACATTGGAGTTAAGCCATCCAGGACTTTTGTTCGCTCTTTTAAATTTATTACCCAATGGGATACATTGGCTAATGCCCTTATTTAATATGCTCTTAAAGCAAACCCATCTCTCCTCCGTATTCTTTGTTCCTAATATTTTATCCCAATTTATGCCTTTTAGCAAGGTTTGTAGTTTAGGGAAGTTGGCTCTTTTGAAATTCAGTGTCTTTGTATTCCCTTTATGTTTCCTATTTGTGTGATTTATACTGAAACTAATTGACCTGTGATCGCTGTTACCTAAATTGCCCCGCATTTCCACATCCGTGATCAGGTCTGTATTGTTGGTAATCAGTAGATCCAGTAATGTTTTATTTCTAGTTGGTGCGTCTACCATCTGACCCATAAAATTGTCCTGCAAGACATTAAGGAACTGGCGAGCCTTAAATAAATGCGCGGTTCCCTCCGCCCAGTCTATGTCTGGATAATTAAAATCCCCCATTATGATAACACTTCCCATCCTTGCTGCTACTCCAATTTGTGATAGGAGATCTGTCTCCACTTCCTCCCTCAGGTTAGGTGGCCTATAGCATACACCCAGTATTATTTTCCCCTTAGCTTCATCCCTTTGGAGCTCTACCCATAAGGATTCCACCTCCTCTCTAGCTCCCTCAGTGATGTCATCTCTCACATTCACTTGTACATTATTCTTGATATATAGGCATACCCCTCCCCCTTTTTTACCCTCTCTATCCTTGTGGTATAGGGTATACCCCTGAATGTTTGCCAGCCAATCATGAGTACTCACACTACACAGGTACTATGACCCCTGTTATAACCTCCTGTTTTAAACTCTGGTTTTTAACTCCCACTTATACCAGCTCCACTTACACAAAGTTCCACAGCCTCAGACTGAGCACGCTCAGACTGAGTTCTACACCCAGTTAAATAGGCACCTGTGAGCAATTAACCGCCCCCCTTAATTGATAGACTGAAGGAACCAGAGGGAAAAAAAAAAAAAAGCTATTTAAAAAGTGACAGAAAAGGTGATTGAAAAACTAAAAGGAAAAGCCCCAAAAATGCAATCCAGTAAACAACAAGCAAGACTTGTTCACTCTCCCTCTGGTTTTAACTCACCACTTAGACCAGTTCCACTTGCACAAAGTTCCACAGCCTCAGACTGAGCACGCTCAGACTGAGTCCTACACCTAGTTAAATAGGCACCTGTGAGCAATTAACCACCCCCCTTAATTGATAGACTGAAGGAACCAGAGGAAACAAAACATGCTTCTTTTGAAAATACATATGATATGAAGAAAATGAATTTTTTTTTTCACCAAATAATATGGTACAGGGTTGGACATACATTTAGGTCTTGATAATTTGTCATATTCCAAAAATGTGGTGATCATGTGTAGATGTGTTTGAAACTATAAATGCTTCTTCAAAAATGATTCAGTGTAATGTAGGGACAGGACACAGCAGCTGTTTCCACATCTGGACTCACAAGCACTAGTGTACTATGTGACACCAGAGAAAATTTTTGGGGGTAATACACATAGGGGCTTCAGGGGATACTTGAGGTGTCTGCATCTGTGAAACTAGCATGAAAATGTGTATTTTTTTGCATTTTTGGGCAGAGTGAATTTTAATCCTGTCTCCCAAATTTTTGGGGCAACAAAATGACAATTGTCCACAACTTCTGACCAATGTTTCTTATTCGTTTTTCAAGACTGAAATATCACTGTGTTTTAACTATACATTTTGTTTAATTCTCATAGGGGAGAAAAGACAACAGTCCAAGGATCCCAGGACCCAGGACCCCCCCAAGTCACCAGCCTGCAGCTGAAATTACCCCAAGCCCCAGCCCAAGACCACGCCCACCTGATGAGCTGGAGGAAGGAGAGGTGGAGGAAGTGTGCAATATTTCCACCCCACCAAGTGGGTGACTGACACCCCAGCTTAAGTTCATCTATTTAGGCGTGCATATTTTACACATTTTTTTTTAATCACAAATTTTAGGTGATGTTCTGGTTGTGGAAGGCCAAGCGGTGGAGCCATTTAGCACAGACAGTGCACAAAGACTCATTGGGCAGATAATGGTGTGGAATGGCCAAATTGATAGAATGCGTGACCAAATTGACAGCATGAGAAATCGGCTGGACAGCAAGCAAAAGGGAAATGAAGAACATGATTGATGTTTTGGGCAGAACCTAATAACTTTTGGCCTACAAACATCAATCATGTTCTTCATTTCATTGTCAAGTTTTATTTCTTAAAAAATGTTTTTACTTGATAAATACTAATGCAAAAATTTAGCAGATGCACACGGTGTGTCATCATGTGCTATATTCCATCAGGGGATATCAATGTACTTGTTTTGTGTTTGCAACCCCTTCATCAGAATAATGTTAGTTTGTGAGAGGAACAAAGGGATTGCACACACAAAACCATTGCTCCCCCATGACGGGAGATAGCACATGTTGACTTGAACCTTTTTTAATCCCAAATTGTGAGCATCTGACAAATTTTTGGGTTACATGGGTGACATCACCAGCACCGTTATTAGCATGTTGAACTTTGTAAGTTCCTGTTATTTTTGGTTATTATGTTTTTAAAAACCCTGTTGTCAAGCCAAATTTTGTAACAATGTATATTTTATACAAATATGCCTAAACAAAATAAATAATATATATTGTTACCAAAAAAAACACGTTCAAACAAAATGCACCTTTCAATGTGCACACAGTAAAATGTTTTTACTACTACAATGTGTGTGGCTTATTATTTATCAATAACAGTTTGTTATTTTTTTGTGTGGTTACAGTGACAAAGGGCCTTATAAACTAAAGGGAAATGCACTTGCCACTACAAGTGCACTAGGAGACAGACAAAACTAAATGCAAACAAGAATCAAAACAAGAGATTGTTGCCAAAAATTTCTTTTTTTTTAATTAAAATATTAAAGCTCTTGTGGCATTGCAATGGCCCCCGACCATTAAAATAATTGACATATCTGTCACGCACTTGATGGGCGCTTGGGGGGGCCAAGCCAATACGGCCACTTTCCAGGCCTGTGAGTGGTTCTTCAACACCAAGTCCGGCCTCAGGCCCAACAGAAGTTATATATGTCACAGAATGACGTCTCAAGAAATTATGCAGAATTCAGCAAGCCAGGATCACATAATTAATCTTGTATTCTGCCAGATTGATTGCGGAGAGGAACAAACGGAACTGGCTGGCCAGAATCCCAAAGGCATTCTCCACAACTCTTCTTGCTCTGGCCAGCCGGTAATTAAATACCCTCCTCTCAGGGGTGATTGTCCTTTGGGGGAACGGCCTCATCAAGTGCTCGCCGAGAGCAAATGCTTCATCAGCGATGAAAACTGAGGGGAGTCCATCCACATTTTGGTCATCAGGTGGCAATCCCAGGCCACCAGTCTGGAGATGCTGGCACAGCTCGGTCTGTGCAAGACTCCTCCGTCAGACATCCGGCCGTTCTTCCTCACGTCCACGAACAGAAATTCCAATTGTGTCACGCTGGTACAACCAATTCTTCATCCATGAACTCCTTCTCACCCTGTTCATGGACTGGACTCGGTCAAAGTATTAACCCCAACACCAAGTCCCCACTCAGCACGAACTCGAGAACATTTTCCTTCCACTTCACAATTATGTGCCACTTTGTGTTGGTCTATCACATAAAATCCCAATAAAATACATTTACATTTTTGGTTGTAACATGACAAAATGTGGACACTTTCAAGGGGTATGAATACTTTTTCAAGGCACTGTATGTGATTGGAGCCACCTGGAGCTGTGTGCAGGCAGCCTATGCTCCTCTACGGGTATGCAGGAACTCTACGGACACAGGTGCAGGTACTTATATAACAGAGGTGTGGGTACAGGTATATGGCCCCAAACATTCAGGACAACTCACCCATGCCTGCACACCTGGCAAATTAGGACCTGTGGCTGTGTTCATGCAGCCGCTGCGTCCCCTAAAGGCCTGTACACACTTTTTCCAACGGGAAATTTTCAATGTCAGGCTGTTGGCGGTAAGTCTGACCGTGTGTATGCTCCATAGGACAAATGTTGTCAGACTTTCCGCCAACAAATGTTGGCTAGCAGGTTCTCAAATTTTCCACGGACAAATGTCTGTTGTCGGATTTTCCGAGCGTGTGTACACAAGTCAGGCGGACAAAAGTCCAAAGTACAAACACGCATGCTCAGAAGCAAAGACGAACCAGAAGCGCTTGGTCTTGTAAAACTCATTCGTAATGGAGATATCACATTCGTCACACGGCAAATTATGAAAACTAAAAATGCAGCACATTCTCTTCTTTATAATAGTATAACAATGAAGCTGCTTTCCTGGTGATATTCACAGAGTTCTGCCAAATGTATTTGTTTTTTTTTTGTTTTTTCTAGTGATCTCCAAAATATATATATTTTTTTTATTTATTTTTTTTGTGTGCCAAGTTACCACAACACCATTATTATCTCATATTTTTTAAGCTCAAAGATACAACTATGTTGGTGTCCCTTGATAATTTGACATTGTATTTTTGAAATTTAGAGATGGGCCAAACACCCCCCTTCAGTTCGCACCAGAACATGCGAACAGGCAAAAAATTAGTTTGAACACGTGAACACCGCTAAAGTCTATGGGACACAAACATGAAAAATAAAAAGTGCTTGAGGTCTGATATGGATATTAAGGGGAACCCCGTGCCAAAATAAAAAAAAAATGGCGTGGGGGTCCCCCTCAAAATCCATACCAGACCTGAAGGGTCTGGTATGGATTTTAAGGGGAACCCCGCGCCAAAATAAAAAAAATGGCATGGGGATTCCCCCAAAAATCCATACCAGACCCTTATCCAAGCACGCAACCTGGCAGGCCGCAGGAAAAGAGGGGGAACAAAAGAGCGGCCCCCCTCCTGAACCGTACCAGACCACATGCCCTCAACATTGGGAGGGTGCTTAGGGTAGCCCCCTAAAGCACCTTGTCCACATGTTGATGGGGAGAAGGGCCTCATTCCCACAACCCTTGCCCGGTGGTTGTGGGGGTCTACAGGCAGGGGGCTAATCTGGAAGCCCCCTTTGGCTTCCTGTAGCATCAGAGGGGGGTGGACCAGGTGGCCCTGCCCCCCTCTGACACTACGGGGAAGCCATAGGGATGTCCCAGTGTGTCAGAGGGGGGTGTGGTCACGAGGACGTTTTTTTTTACCATTTTCACACTTTTTTAGTGAAATGGTATGGGTACAATGTACCCGTTACCATTTCAAACAGGGGGGCCGGGATCTGGGAGTCCCCTTGTTAAAGGGGGCTTCTAGATTCTGATAAGCCCCCTGCCCGCAGACCCCCACAACCACCGGGCAAGGGTTGTAGGGATGAGGCCCTTCTCCCCATCAACATGAGGACAAGGTGCTTTGGGGGGGGCTACCCAAAAGCACCCTCCCAATGTTGAGGGCATGTGGCCTGGTACAGTTCAGAAGGGGGACGCTCTCTCGCCCCCCCTCTTTTCCTGCGGCCTGCCAGGTTGCGTGCTTGGATAAGGGTCTGGTATGGATTTTTGAGGGGGACCCCACGCCATTTTTTTAAAATTTTCGCACTGGGTTCCCCCTAAAATCCATACCAGACCTGAAGGGTCTGGTAAGGGGTTCCCCTATGGGGGAATATCATGCCATTTTTATTAATGAACTTTTATGTGTATTGTTGGACCGGCAATTCATATAGCCGCGAGTACTGACTTTTTTTTCTTTGAAATGTCATTTTTCTGACAGACTCTTCTAAACACGGGAAACATGTGCCACTTTACAGGCATACTATAGACACCCCCAGGTACAAAATTTAAAGGAATATTACACTTTTATTGTTTCACTTTAAGGATTATTAAAATCACTACTCCCGAAAAAAACTTCAGTTTTTAAAACTTTTTTTGCATTGATACATGTCCCCTCGGGCAGGACCTGGGTCCCCAAACACTTTTTATGACAATAATTTGCATATTAACCTTTAAAATTAGCACTTTTGATTTCTCCCATAGACTTTTAAAGGGTGTTTTGCAGCTTTTGAATTTGCCGCAAACTCCCCAAATTGTTCACCGTTCGGCGAACTGACGAACAGCCGATGTTCGAGTCGAACTCATGTTTGACCCGAACATAAAGCCCATCCCTATTGAAATGTATCTGCCTACTCACAAACAAACTGTCCTTTTTTAAGTAAAACACACAGCCAAGTAATTGTCAAAAACAATAATTTTCATTCAATAGGGAGAACAAAGTCATATCAAAATCAAGAGGAAGGCAACTATGGAGAAACAGTTGGAATTGGTGAAGCGTCTGTACCCCAGGGCAGACATCAATTATTTGACTTTCAAAACTGGTAACCTGAGGAGTCCATTTAATATAGAGCACAATATGGTCCTGGACTCTGAGAGATCGGGAGCAGCAGCAGATGACATATATGTCCCGAGGCTGTGGTCTTCCAACAGCCTGTGTTTTTTGCCAGACCACACCGAACCCAGGCCATCGCTCTCAACACTTCCTTCCACACAAATTAAAGAAATTAAATAAAAAACGCATTCTCTGCACCTAAAAAAAATTAAAAGATAAACTCAAGTTATTATTATTATTATTATACAGGATTTATATAGAGGACATATACAGGACAGTTTACGCAACGCTTTACAACATTAGGGCAGACAGTACAAGTACAATACAATTCAATACAGGAGGAATCAGAGGGCCCTGCTTGTTAGAGCTTACAATCTAGGAGGGAGGGTCAAGTTATACAAAAGGGTAATAGCTGTGGGGGATGAGCTAATGGAGAAAATAGTGCAGTTGTTAGATGAAGGCAGGATAGGCTTCTCTGAAGAGGAAAGTTTTCAGGGATCGCCTAAAAGTGGATAAATTTGGAGACAGTCTGACAGATTGGGATAGGGAATTCCAGAGGATAGGCGAGGCTCGGGAGAAGTCATGGAGGCGGATATAGGAGGAGGTGATGAGGGAGCTAGAGAGCAGGAGGTCTTGGGAGGAATGGAGATGGCGATTAGGTTGGTATTTTGAGACTAGGTTAGTGATGTAGCTGGGGGCAGAGTTGTGGATGGCTTTGTAACTTATTGTTAGTATTTTGAATTTAATTTGTTGGGCGAGTGGCAGTCAATGGAGGGATTGGCAGAGAGGGGTAGCATACACTGAGCGGTTTGTAAGGTGGATGAGTCTGGCAGCAGCATTCATGATGGACTGAAGGGGGGAGGAGTCTATTTGAAGGTAAGCCAATGAGGAGGGGGTTGCAGTAGTCGAGGCGAGAGATAACAGGGAGTGAATCAGGAGCTTTGTGGTGTCATTGGTTAGAAAGGGACGTAGTTTAGAGATGTTGCGGAGGTTGAGGCGGCAAGCTTTGGAAAGTGATTGGATGTGGGGCTGAAAGGAGAGTTCAGAGTCCAGGATAACACCTAGCACCCTCACATGTGGGGACGGGTGGATGGTTTTGCCATTGCTCTTGACAGAGAAGTCAGGGGAAGAGGCACGTGGGGGAAGAAATATTATAAGCTTGGTTTTGGACAAGTTGAGTTTGAGGAAGTGGTGTGACATCCATACAGATATGTCGGTTAGTAAGTTAGTGATGCGTGAGGAGACTGATGGAGTGAGTTGAGGGGTGGAGAGATAGATTTGTGTGTCATCAGCATAGAAATTATATTGAAAGCCATGAGAGGCTATCAACTGACCCAGGGAAAAGGTGTAGATTGAAAATAAAAGAGGTCCAAGAACAGAACCTTGGGGGACCCCGACAGAGAAGGGAAGAGGAGTGGAGGAAGTAGAATTGTAAGTGACACTGAAGATGCGTTGGGATAGGTAGGATGAGAGCCACTGAAGAGCACAGTCATGGAGACCGAGGGAGTAAAGTTTTTTGAGGAGGAGGGGGTGGTCAACCGTGTCAAAGGCAGCTGAAAGGTCCAGAAGTAGGAGTATAGAATAGTGTCCGTTGGTTTTTGCAGTTAGTAGGTCATTTGTGAGTTTTAAAAGAGCAGTTTCTGTGGAGTGTTGAGGGTGAAATCCAGATTGAAGGGGATCAAGAAGGTTGTTTTTAATGAGGTGGTCACTCGGTTGTAAACCAGGCGTTCAAGGAGTTTAGAGGAAAAGGGGAGCAAGGAGATAGGGCATAGGTTGTTAAGATTGGCAGGGTCCAAGGACGGCTTTTTGAGTATGGGGGTGACCAGTGCATGTTTTAGAGCATCGGAGAAGATGCCAGAGGTGAGGGAGAGATTGGAGATGTGGGTTAGAGAGTGTAGGATGGGGTCAGAGGGTGACCGTAGCATTTGAGAGGGAATAGGGTCCAGGGGACAGGTGGTTAGGTGGGCGATAGAAAGGAGTTTAGCAACTTCGTCTGTAGTAGCAGATTTGAATAGGGGGAGTGTCAGTTGTACCTGTTGACATGGGGTCTTAGCTGGGGGAGATACCTGTAGAATGGAGATTTCATCACGGATTGTATCAATCTTGTTTTTGAAGTGATTAGCAATTTCCTGGGCAGTGAGTAAGTCAGTGGGTGGAGGCGGTGGAGGACAAAGTAGAGAGTTGAAGGTAGAGAAGAGTTTACGGGGATTGGATGAGCAGTTGTTAATAAGAGTTGTAAAATAGGTTTGCTTGGCAATGTGGAGGAAAGAATAGTATTTTTGGAGGGCAGATTTGTATTGGTTGAAGTCTTTGAGAGACTTAGTCTTGTGCCACAGACGCTCAAGAGCGCGACTACGTTTTTTGAGAATTTTAGTGTCATCTGTTTGCCAGGGTTGTAGGGGTCGAGGCCTGATTCTGCGTGTAGTGAGGGGAGCGAGCTTGTCCAGGGTGAAGGACAGAGATTTATTGTAGATGGACGTGGCTTGGTTGGGGCAGGACAGGGGAGAGCTTTTGTCATAGAGGTGGTCAGTAGCAGAATAGAGGAGAGAGGAGTTGAAGTTGCGAAAGTTTCTACGGGTGATGGTTAGGCGATTGGAGGGAAAGGTGGTGGAAGACAGGGGGAGAGAGAAACTAATAAGGTGGTGGTCAGAGAGAGGAAAAGGATTCTTTGAGAAGTTGCATAGAGTGCATAGGTAGGAGAATACAAGGTCAAGCGTGTTGCCATCAGAGTGAGTAGAAACCTGTACCCATTGCTTCAGGTCAAATGAAGAGGCTAGACTAAGTAGTTTAGAAGTAGCAGGAGTGTTTGTATTAGCAGGGATGTTGAAATCATCGAGAAGGATTGTGGGAATTTCCGAAGAGAGAAAGTAGGATAGCCAGGCAGAGAACTCATCAAGGAAAGTTGATAATGGTCCAGGGGGCCGGTAGATCACAGCAATTCTTAGGGAAGTAGGAGACAATAGACGTATACAGTGGGCTTCAAATGATGAGAGGGAAAAAGAGAGAGGAGGGTGAATAACCTGGAAGGTGCTCTGAGGTGATAGGAGGAATCCCACTCCACCTCCCTTGCATCCATTAGGCCTAGGGGAGTGAGTCCAGTGAAGGCCACCCTGGGAGAGGGAAGCAGGAGAAGGGGTGTTATATTTGTGGAGCCAGGTTTTGGTGAGAGCAAGTAGATTAAAGGAATTAGTGACAAAGAGGTCATGAACTGCAGTGAGTTTCTTGCAGACAGAGCGGGCGTTCCAGAGGGCGCAGTAGAGTGGGAGGCTGGTGTTGGGAAGAAGAGGAATGGAGACTAAATTGTGTAGATTGCGACTACTGCCAGAGGGTGTAGGGTGATGGTGATGGGTGTGTTGGGCACATTTAAATAAGGGGGGCCCAGGGTTTGGGGAAATATCTCCAGCGATTAGGAGAAGCAGAAGTGAGGGAGGTAATATGAGAATATGATTTGTATGAGGGGACATGCTTCAGTATCCTGGGGGGTATGTTAGCAAGTGGGCTTAGAGTTAGAAGGAGGTGATGAGTGCAGTAATAGGGGGAGGGGAGAAGTGAGGGTGATATGTACAGATTGTGGGGTGGAGCAGAGGGATGAAGAAAAGAGAGTTTGAGGAGAGAGGCAGCAATTGTGAAAAGGAGGAGAGGTAAAGAGGGCATGTTTCAGAGAGGAAGATGATACAATTTGGAAATGGGGTCACCTGCAGTCTGTTGTAGTTTGCTTTGTGCAAATCACTGAAGTGCAAGAGCAGAAGTGACACTTATTTAAAGAACCCCACTCCTTTGGAAGAACCCTCTGTATGTGCAGCCCCCTGTATGTGTTCCCCCGTAAAGAAGGCCTTGTTTTTATACTGTGTGTTGGGTGTGGATAGAATCTGGCAATTAATCAATTAGGAGGGGATATTAGGAACACAGCTAGCAGGGCATAACTTTCACACCACAATCAAACTGCAAGGGGACTAAAAGGCCAAAATTGTAAAGATAAGGGAACCCATAATTTAGGTAAGACTTAATGGCTAAATAAACATTGAAATAATGTGAGCATGGCTACAGATGGAGTTGAAACAGTGGTGACAAACAGATTTACCAAATCTGCATTTGTGCAGTCAGTCAATATTCAGTTTTAAGGTATGTGGAGGTATAAACGCAGGTTTACCTGTGAAGAGAGAAGAAGATGTTCAGATGGATGGTGCAAGAGCAGAAGTCTCACTTATTTAAAGAACCCCACTTTTTTGGAAGAACCCCTTGTATGTGCAGCCCCCTGTTAAACAAAAAGAAAATTATAAATGATATTGCTGATACTCCCCAGCCCAGTTGCCTTGTTGGGGGTGTTGTTGCTGTATTGGCCACGTTCCGCCATGCTGCTGTGGTGGGTGGGGTGGCTGTGGTGTTGGTGGAGGAGGATGGTCAAACTCGCATATGTGCGTTTTAGGGGTGATTTCGTCCCTCCTCCCCTTGTTGAGGAGCTGAAGTATGATTTCCTTCGCACATAGCGCGCTGGTCCTCCTCCATCTCTTTTAATTTGTTCCCTGCCATGCATCCAAAACCCTCCTGGGCATCAGGGGCCATGCTAATCGTACTTGTGGCATGCCGGAGAAATGCAGCTGTGGCCTTATCCAGGTTTCTGGACTTCCTGGCCCTTTTTGTTGGTTGGCGGAGGGGAGGAACCTGGAATTCAGTCTGGCTGCTCAGCACGGCCTCCTCTTGGCTTTGGCTGAGACTTTCCTATGTATGAAAATGGTACATAGTTTTAGTTTTTTGGTCATCAATCACACACAATTTTGAGCTCATGACTGTTGCAAATTGAATATTAACAAATAGAAAAGACTATCATTCTGACCCCAGAATTTTTCATTCTTGTCCCAATCATTTTTGGCCACTACTGTCTATTGCTATGTAACCACTTTGGTAAAGCAGAAATTTGCGATCAATAACATCTAGTTAACATCATTCCATTTTTGCCAACAAATATGTTCAACAATGCTATACCTGGGTCAAGCTGGGCTCCTCCACATCTTCTTCCTGTGTTGAAGGCCCAGGGTGGACTTCAGGAGCCTCAGCTGATGTGGTAGGAAGTGTTGAGAGTGATGGTCGTAGTTCAGTTTGGTCTGACAAAAAACGCAGGCTGTGTAGTACCACAGCCTGGGGACATATATGTCATCTGCTGCTGCTCCGGATCTCTGGGAATCCTGGACCTTCTTGTGCTCCCTATTATATGTGCTCCGCAGGCTACCAATTTTGTCCTTCAAATAATTGATGTGTGCCATGGGATACACTTTTTTTGAAAGGGTCAGTTTTAATTTTTTTTTTTCCTTTTTGACATTTTTTTTTTGTGACTGCCTGGAGGGGGGCAGTGCCCATGTGCCCCCTATGGACAGGCCACCACTGGTCAGACCTTAAAGTGGAGGTCCACCCTAAAAAAAAAAATGCATAAAGAATTCCTAAAATAATGGAGGAAATTTTTTTTTTAACTCACCTGAAATGGCTGTTGCTAAGCAGTCTTCCTAATCTGCCTCTTCCTATGCCGCGGTGATGTTCAGTCTTCTCCTCCCCACGTTGTCTTCTGGGGAATGGGGCGCAGTGTGTTATGGGAACTGTGTGTGTCCCACAACACATTGTGTCCCATTCACAAAGCACTGCACACTTCGCGCATGCGCAGTAGGAAACAGGCAGTGAAGCCGCAAGGCTCCACTGCCTGTTTCCCTTAGTTGGAATGGCGGTGCCGGGACCCGGGAGCCAAGGGATGGGTCAGCCTCAGGCGGAAAACATAGCGGGCACCCAGGACAGGTAAGTGTGCTTATTAAAAGTCAGCAGCTACAGTGTTTGTAGCTGCTGACTTTTAATTTTTATTTTCCTGGCCGGAACCCCACTTTAAATTGAGAGAGGAAGATCAGTATAGAAAGATTAGGAAAGTGCTGCTAAAAAGTAAGTATTTGTTGTGTGTTCCTATTATTATTATTACTTTCATGCTGGTCCATGTTCTTTTCTTTTATGTTGTACAGTTTAAAATGCCAAGAAGGAATCATTTGTGGGACATTAAATGTTGTTCGTTCAACCACTAATACGTCGTTTTGGGAGATGCAGGTTAACTACATTTGTTCAGGCCTATTTGGATTAAAATAAGTTCATTACATTGTGTTCTAGATGTGTTTGAAACTATAATAAAATGTCAACTTTATTCAGTGTCAGGAGAGGACACTCAGCAGCTGTTTACACATCTGGACGCAGGAGCACTAGTGTGGAACACCAGAACACCCTTGTTATGGTGTCCCACGTTGGTGCTCCAGTGGATACTAGGGGTCTCTCTATGTGTGAAACTTGCATAAAACAGGTAAATATTCCAGCTTTTGAAAGGGAACAAATCATGTATTCAGCTTGTAACTCTGCCAAAACAGACAATTGGAAGACACTTCCAAGCAATGTTTCCTATTACTATTTCTAGCCTAACATATCTGTTTATTTCAATAATTCTTTATTAAAATTTTTCAAAAAAAAAAAAAAAAAATGAACAAAGAGGAAAATGCAGTTGTTACAGCACGTCAGATGTTCCGACTGGAGTAAATGAGTCCATAACGGAGAAAGAAGTTGTAAGTATAGCATAGGTAGTTATACAAATGAGACTAAACAGTGGTGGATCATGCTTATTAATGCAAACAAAGAAACAGAGTAGCTCCAGACGGGGTGGGGGGGTGGGGAGGGGAGGTGAAGGGTGGGGAGGAGCACCAACCAGTTTAATGAGTTATTAATGTATAGTATGAGTGTGGATAAGAGAATAAAGAAGACAAAGCAAGCTAAGGGGAAGTTGGGAAATAGTGAGTACATTATAATGATACGGAGCATTTTGGATGTGTAAGCCAGGTAGACCAGTTATACAAAAATTTTTCCATAGTTAGATTCTTCCTAGCTACTAATTTCTCCATTTCACACTGAAGGTTCAGATCAGTAATTGTATTGGCAATGGAAGGAGAGTCTGTAGATTTCCAGAGTTTGGCAATATTTAGTTTTGCTGCGAGTAGAAGATGCACTATTACTACTCGTGACCTGGTAGGAAATTTTTCAATGCCCAGATGTAGTAATGCTAATGAGGGATTAGGAGGCGTTGTTACCTGAGATATGTTAGAGATCATGGTAAATATTTGTTTCCAGAACGAACTTATAGATCTGCAAAACCATAGGATGTGTGTTAGAGTACCTGTGCTTCCACATGTTCTCCAGCATGTAGAGGGATGTCCTGGGAAGAATTTGGAGAGACAGTAGGGTGTGAGATACCATCTATGTATCGTTTTTTGATATGATTCCCAGTGGTTAGAGCAGTGGGAAGCTGAGAAGGTATGTTTAAAGGCACGTGTCCACATATTGGGGGTAATAGTAATGTTTAGTTCTTCTGACCATTTTGAGAGAGATGGTATTTGGGAGTAGGGCCGATCGTCATTCAGTGCAGAGTACATTGTGGAGATACCATGTTTTGGGTAAGTCGTGTGTGTATAGAAGTTGTGTATCGGTTCAGGTATTTTGGTCATAGTGGGAAGTTTAGAAGATTGAAGGAAGTGGGAGATCCTCAGGAATGTAAAGGCTTCTGTGTGGGGCTAACATATCTGTTTGCTAAATATACCTTTTTTTATTCACATAGGGGAGAAAAGAAGAGGGACATCTGAGGTGTCTGGGGACCCCAGTAACCCCACACCTACTGAAGAAAGGCAACTCACCCTGAAGATTTGAATGCTGATGTGCAGGAAGTACTGGATGAAGTTGTAGAAATGGTGTCGAACACAGGTCAGTGTCTGAAACCACAGCTTCAGGTAATAGATGGATGCCTGCATATTTTTAATACATGGTGTGTTTTTTTTTTTTTTTTTTTTTTAGGTGATGTGGATGTTGTGGAAGAAGAAACTCACTTCAACAGTGCAAGTGCACAAATCCTGATCAGTGAGACCATGGTTTGCAATCATGATATGGAACAAATAAAAGAAAACATCCATGATGTTCAAAAAAGATTGAGCAACATCATTAATATTTTAGGGAAAATCTAAAAAAAAAATGTTATAGTTGTTGTTATGTTGTACGTGTTTTACAGTTTAAAATTTGTGTGGCTTCATGCCCAGATGTCTATTGAAGTCACACCTAAATTTGAAAAAAGTATTGCAGGAACTACTTTTGCAAATTGTTGTTGCGCTTCTAAATCAGTGTTGCACCGATTGGAACAATGCCATTGCCTCAAATAGGCTGCGACTTGTCATGTGATTTTAGCTATCAAATCGCATGACAAATCGCTCCAATGTGAACCTAGGTTTTATAGTGCCTGAGGTCAGTGTTTAGCCACAAAACTTCTCTAGGTGCACCACCAGGTCCTGTTTTCTTTATTTTCCACATTTGAAAAACGAATGTGTGAATTTCTAACCTTGAAAATGACATCATCACCTGTGCCAAAACCAAAAAATAAAGAAAACATGACCTAGAAATGCATCTGGAGAAGGAGAGTTGTGAAACACTGCCCTAAGTAATGTTTTAATTGGAATCTTTATGTGTTTTTATGAATCGCAAAGCCAAATTTTGAAGATGCACACAAATTGGGACTAAAAATTTGGATTTCCCTCATGATCCCATGCCTAAAATGTGTGTCTTTCCCTACATCTATTTTGTTAAAGCCCCAAAACACACAGTGTGTCAACATGTGCTAGCTCCCATCATGGGGGATCAATGGATGTGTTTTGGGAGTGTAACCCCTTCCTCCAAACTAAAGTAGGTAAGAGGAAGGGGTTGCACCCCTGAAACACGTCCATTCATCCGCCCATGATGGGAGCTAGCACATGTTGACACACTGGGGGTTAATTCAAAAAGGCAAAACCACTTTTCACTACAAGTGCAATGCAAGTGGGAATTACAGACCAGTTAGCCTAACATCAATAGTATGTAAACTCTTGGAGGGGATAATAAGGGACTATATACAAGATTTTAGTAATAAGAATGATATCATTAGCAGTAATCAGCATGGATCCATGAAGAATCGTTCTTGCCAAACCACTAACTACTAACCTTCTATGAGGAGGTGAGTTGCCATCTAGATAAAGGAAGGCCCGTACATGTGGTGTATCTGGATTTTGCAAAAGCATTTGACACAGTTCCCCATAAACGTTTACTGCACAAAATAAGGTCAGTTGGACCATAGGGTGAGTACATGGATTGAAAACTGGCTACAAGGGTGAGTTCAGAGGGTGGTGATAAATGGGGAGTACTCAGAATGGTCAGGGGTGGGTAGTGGGGTTCCCCAGGGTTCTGTGCTGGGACCAATCCTATTTAATTTGTTCATAAATGACCAGGAGGATGGGGTAAACAGTTCAATCTCTGTATTTGCAGACGATACTAAGCTAAGCAGGGCAATAACTTCTCCGCAGGATGTGGAAACCTTGCAAAAAGATCTGAACAAATTAATGGGGTGGGCAACTACATGGCAAATGAGGTTCAATGTAGAAAAATGTAAAATAATGCATTTGGGTGGCAAAAATATGAATGCAATCTATACACTGGGGGGAGAACCTCTGGGGCAATCTAGGATCTAAAAGGACCTGGGGGTCCTAGTAGATGACTATGCTAAAAAAGCAAACAGAATATTGGCATGCATTAAAAAGGGGATGAACTCCAGATATAAAACAATAATTCTCCCACTCTACAAGACTCTGGTCCGGCCGCGCCTGGAGTATGCTGTCCAGTTCCGGGCACCAGTCCTCAGGAAGGATGTACTGGAAATGGAGCGAGTACAAAGAAGGGCAACAAAGCTAATAAAGGGTCTGGAGGATCTTAGTTATGAGGAAAGGTTGCAAGCACTGAACTCTCTCTGGAGAAGAGACGCTTGAGAGGGGATATGATTTCAATATACAAATACTGTACTGGTGACCCTACATTGGAAAAGAAAAACTTTTTTGCAGAAGAGAGTTTAACAAGACTCGTGGCCACTCATTAAAATTAGAAGAAAAGAGGTTTAACCTTAAACTATGTAGAGGGTTCTTTACTGTAAGAGCGGCAAGGATGTGGAATTCCCTTCCACAGGCGGTGGTCTCAGCGGGGAGCATCAATAGCTTTAAGAAACTATTAGATAAGCACCTGAATGACTGCAACATACAGGGATATACAATGTAATACTGACATATAATCACACACATAGGTTGGACTTGATGGACTTGTGTCTTTTTTCAACCTCACCTACTATGTAACTATGTAACTATATAACTAAGTGCACTTGAAAGTGCACTTGTAGTGCAAAGTGGATTGGCCTTTCTGAAATAAGCCCCAGTGTGGCAACATGTGCTAGCTCCCATCATGGGGGATCAATAGATGTGTTTTGGGGGTGCAACCCCTTCCTCTCACCTACTTTAGTTTGGAGGAAGGGGTTGCATCCACAAAATGCGTACATTAATATCGCGTGATGGGAGATAGCACATGTTGACACACTGTGTGTTTTGGGGCTTGAGGAAATAACCTGTTTGTACCTACATACATTTTCAGGAGGGGATCATAAGGGACATTTAACAGTTATGCCTCTACGTGTACATGGCTTCAAATGTGGGCTTTTAGAGGGGCAAAATCACCCCATCTGAGGAAGGCAGCATCAACACAGTTTTGATATACTAATGTCTCATATGGCCTTCACTTTAGCAAAGTTGAACTTTGTAAGTTCCTGAGTTGGGGATGTATATCTTATGTTTTTAAACATGTCTGTTTAGCCACAAAAAACAAAAATTAATGTCAAACATACATGTTATACACCAAGATGTTGGTTTGTTCAAAAACTGTTTAGAACGCACATGTGAATGTGCATGGAGTAAAATGTTTTATTTTTATACTCAACAATGTGTGGCTTCTCATTTCAATGCTCAGTTACAGTGACAATGTGCTGTACAATGTGCCAAACTCAGGCAATTTTAGGGACCCCAAGCAATTAATTCAAGGAGTTGAAAAGGCAGAATATTTTTTATAATTAATGCATCACATACATTAACAACAAAAACATTGTGTGTGTGTGTAGCAGACCCACAGCACAACATAATAGTTAGCTGAAGAAGAGATTGTCACCTCATGTACCAAATAAGTTATGTTTGCACTATTGCAGAAAATGGACAAAATTAAAAGGCCATTTGAAAACCTAAGAGACAGGTAAGAAACACAAACAGTAATTCAAATGAAATATGAGTTTAGTTTTCAAAAAAAGTTTTACTGGACATCCGCCCAATTTTGCTGTAAAGCAACTGCCCCTCTACCCACAAAGTACTCCATATATTTCTGGCATACTTTTCGGGCACTTTGGGTGGGTAGGCCAGCATGGCCACTTTAGAGAGCCATCAGCACTGTACTTTCTGCTGTAAATTTGGCCTCAGTCGAAACTGAGGCCAGATAGCTGGCTGCATCCCTCCTTAAATAGTTGTGAATAATGCAGCAGCACAACACCACATGGTTCAGTTTATATTCGACCAGGTTCATGGCCGTTAGGAAGAGACGGAACTGGCTTGCCATTATGCCAAATGCATTCTCCACCACTCTTCTGGCACCAGACAGCGGATAATTGAAAATCCTCTGCTCTGGGGTCATGTTCCTCATGGGGAACAGCCTCATGAGATGTTCCCCCAGAACAGAGGCCTCATCTGCTACAAAAACAAAGTTGAGGCCCTCCACATTCTCCTCAGGAGGTGGCAACTGCAAGGTGCCATTTTTTAGCCGCCGGTAGAACTCTGTCTGGGATATCACTCCTCCGTCAGAGATTCTGCCATTCTTCCCAACGTCCAGGTATATAAATATGTAATTGGCCGACACCACCGCCAACATGACAATACTACAAAAGCCTTTGTAGTTGTAGTAATAAGAGCCCGAGTTGGGTGGTGGGACAATCCTCACATGCTTCCCATCTATTGCACCACAACAATTGGGAAAATCCCACTGGCGGTGAAACTGGGAAGCCACAGTCTGCCATTCCTGAGGGTTGAAAGGAAACTGTGGATTCAAACAAGAAACAAAAAATAGTACTTTTGCACATAACATTGCAAGCAGATTAGACACAAACATTCTTGGCCAACATAAGTATAACATTTATTGAAATGAGTATTTAAAGACAAAAGTATAAGGTTCACTTATCAGATTACTCACCCCTCTGGTGGCCCATTGGAAAAATGTTATGGTGGGGGGGAAGTTTTGAACAGGTAATCCTCTCCACTTCATTGAGAGCTGAATGCATAAATAATGTGTGTTACTTTGGCCAGCCCCTCTTACTTACACTATTGGCAGCCCGCTGGACAGGTAAGAAGTGTCATAATCCAGAAATATGGATACACATTGTCCAAATTGAAGCACAATTTTACATTCATAAATTACATATCAAGATAATAGGAGATGGCGCTGTAAGCGGCAGCATTTTCTGAGAGCTCCACTTTCCTAAGCTCAAAATCCGGATCCATCAGCCATAAAACAACCTGCAAACAATACAGGGTTGCTCAGGGGGCTGCGGAGATCTCCCGACTGCTGCGGGGAGGAGAAGATTTGACTCCGGGCTGCGATCGGCGTTCCTCGGCCTACTTCGGCCGACTAGGCCGCAGCCGCGGCCTTTCCCGACGGGCCCGGCCACGTGCCGGAGGACCCTCGGCGCGATCGGCCATACAGACCGGGATTCCCGGATTGCCACGGGCCACGGACTGAGGAACATTAGGCCTAGCAGAGACACAGGCCGATCCCGGACCAGCCTCTCCTCTAGCGTGATACTAGGCCGCAGCCGCGGCCTTTCCTGACGGCCTGCGGACTCTGGACCGGCCTGGAGTGGAGATTGTACCCCAGCCCTGGAACAGTGTGGCCTGAGAGGAGGGGTGAGTGCTTTCTGGCAAGACCTGGGGCTCCCCCCCCCTAGATATCCTGAGTGAGACAGACTGGGGACGGACTGTAAACCCCTGGAAGCCTGGGGCAGCTCTTGTGACAGGTGGGGGATTTATCTGGAGGGACACCTGCTACACTGCACTGATTGACTATCCCTGTCCCCCCCCCTGCTATACTCCCGCAGATACCTACTGATTATTGCACGGAGCGGGACCCCGGACAGCTGAATGAGGCGCAGGAACTCTAGCACAAAGTATAGTAAAGGGGGCAAAAAACTGACCTTTCAGCCACAGTCGGATTCCCCTCCGACACCCACCTACCCCTGTCCAGCAGCTCATTCCACCCGCAGCGCCCATAGATCCTCACAGACGAGCCTCATGGAGTCGGACGACTCCCGACACCCCTGGCTGGCGGACGTAATGGCGGCCATCGCCACTTGTCAATCAACGCTCACAACAAAAATTGAAGCTGTTCAGTTGGATATGGGGCTAATCCGCCAAGATATAGACAAACTCAGATCGCGAGCCACTGAGTCGGAGCAAAGACTAAGCACCGCTGAGGACACTATGGTGGAGCATGGAGTAGCTCTCCGCACACTTCAAACCAAAGTAAAGGCCCTAGAATATAGAGCCGAAGACGCGGAGAACCGAAATCGGCGCAACAACCTCCGAATTATTGGTTTACCAGAGGGGGCGGAGGGGATTAATCCTACCTCCTTTATAGAGGGTATGTTGCGTGAACTTCTACCTGAGGCCCGTTGGTCCCCCCATTACACGGTCGAGAGGGCACAACACATCCCGCCCAAGCCGGGGCCTCCTAGATCACCTCCACGCACCTTCACTCTCCGTCTCCTTAATTTCAAAGACAGAGACGAAGTCCTCCGCGCCTCCAGAAATGTTGGTGACCTCAGATACCAAAATTCTAAGTTGATGATCTTCCCTGACTACTCGGTGGAGACCCAGAAGCTCAGGAAATCTTTCGATCAAGTCAAGGCAGCATTGGATACAGTGTACTCTTCCCTGCTCGCCTGAGAGTCCAAGACGGCGAGACAACTCGATTCTTTAGTACACCAAGAGAGGCTTCTACCTGGCTGGACTCGTTACCACAGATCCGTTGATCGACTAATCGGTATGTGCCGCTTGACTTCCTTTCATTGCTTATTCACGGTGACCTGGGCTCAGGTCTGAGTTTCCACAAGAATTACCCCATGGATGCCTAGTTATGTTGCACTTGTTCTGCCCAGTTTAAATCCATGGTGTGTGCGGACTAGATGGGGTTGCTAATTATCCCTATCAGAAACATTTAAGTTTGTGTCCCTGCCGGAGGATATGGGTGGGAGACTGTTGAGATATGAAGTTCATTTGCTCTTAATTGCTCCCTTTCACGGAGCACTGGGGTTCATGCTGTGTGTCCTTCTTTTGCTGGATCGACTTTACTGTGGGGATGCAACATGGTTTACTTTTTTCTGGTTGACTCTTACATCCTCACAGCCTGTTATATTACAACAGCGGAGATCTTACACTCGGAAAGCTGCTTGAACTGCTGCTTGCCCCCCCGTAGGAATCTCGGGGGGTAGGGCTCGCCTCTTCCACGGACCCCCTGTTGCAGCCAGCGAGCTGAATCGGTTTGGGATTGAAACCCACCTCAGTTTGGGGGGGCTGGGTGGGAAGGGGGGTGGGGTAAGTTCCCCTTATGGGGCTAGCTCAATTTACTGTAGATATTGGGCTCCTATTTTTGTTTTTAGTTTGGTTTTGTTTTTGTTCTATATTTGCACTAAAATCATTGATTCATCAGCATTGCATTGTTTCCAGGTGTGTCCGTTTAGGGTTCGGGGGTCCAGTTCAGGAGCCGTGACCCATACTGATCCTAATACTCTTATCATCTCTAGTAACCATGTCCTCCCTTAATATCATTTCCTGGAACACCAGGGGATTGAACTCCCCGGTTAAGCGATCCCTGGTGTTCCAATTTATTAAAGCTTATAACCCACATATATGTGTGCTCCAGGAAACGCACCTAATTGGAAGTAGGGTTCTGGCCCTTAAAAAACCATGGGTGGGTTACCACTACCACTCCACACACTCCAGTTTCTCCAGGGGTGTTACTATCCTGATACTAAAATCCCTTCCCTTCCGGCTCTTGGATTTGGCCCTGGACCCTGATGGACGGTATGTTATTATTCATGCTAAAATTTACTCTCTAACGTGGACCATTGTGGGCTTGTATCTGCCCCCGCCGGCTTCCTTGCTGGTGCTCAATCAGATCACCAGCAAAATGGCCGACTTTGCATCTGACAATAATATCATACTGGGTGACTTTAATTTGGTCCCTGACCCGGTTCTTGACAGATTGACGTCTGCTGGACATCATTGCTCTGGGTTGGCTGAATGGGCGGATACCTATGGCCTGATAGATGTTTGGAGGTGGAGACACCCCCAGGCCAGGGCGTTTACATGCCATTCGGCCTCTCATAGAACCTTTTCCCGTATAGACTTAGTCTTTGCTGGGAGCCCGGTTCTCCCACGCGTCACAGACATACAAATATTGCCTAGGGGAATCTCCGACCACGCACCCTTGCTGTTGTCATTGGATCTCTCCCTGGGCTCAGTAGACAGGATATGGAGGCTCTCTAGATTCTGGATTTCAGACACTGCTGTGGACTCCCAATTCAGAACTGAATTGATTGACTTTTGGGCGGTTAACGAAGGCTCAGCTGACCCCACAGTTGTGTGGGATGCTTTTAAAGCTACGACGAGGGGACACTACCAGACCATCATTGCCAGAGTTCGCAGAGAGCATAAGGCAGACTTGATAAAGGCTGAGAGAGAGGCGAGCAGTGCTGAGGCTCTCTTTGTTCGTACTCGAGACCCTATACACTATTCACAGTTACAACTTATGACGAAGGAGGTTATTCGTCTCCGTACCTCTCTTACCCAGAAGAAAATGCTGGCTCAATCCCAACGGATCTTTGAGCAGGGAGAGCAGTCAGGCCGTCTGTTGGCCTGGCTCTCTAGAGAGCAGGCGGGAGGAATGAGCATCTCACATATCAGGGACTTCTCGGGACAGCTGACCCACACACCTGAGGGGATCAATAGTTGTTTTGCGGAATTCTACGAATCCCTCTACACGTCCAGGGTAGACTATGATAGGGAGGATTTGGTGGCATACCTAGATGACATAGATATCCCCACTCTTACGGTAACGTATCGCGACAAACTCGACGCCCCAATTACGTCCTTAGAGATAATCCAAGCACTTAAATCAATGCAAGCAGGGAAAACTCCGGGACCTGATGGCATCCCTGTGGAGTTTTACAAACAATATGCTATAGAACTAGTTGATAAACTTCAGGGCCTCTTCTCTGCATCGACGCGCCTCGAGAAACTCCCGGACACAATGAGTGACGCGATTATAGTGGTGATCCCCAAGCCAGGGAAAGATCCCACATTATGCTCCTCATATCGCCCCATATCCCTTCTGAATGTGGATGCAAAAGTACTGGCAAAAGTTTTGGCCAATAGGCTTAATTTGGTCATTACTGCCCTGATCCACAGGGACCAAACAGGCTTCATGCCTGGAAGAGGCACTGACATCAATATCAGACGCCTTCATACACACATAGACAGGTTGGATGGGAAGACTAAAGGAACGGTGGCCTCACTCGATACGGAGAAGGCTTTTGACTCCGTTGAGTGGGGCTACCTATGGGAGGTGCTCTCACGATTTGGGTTTGGCCCGGGTTTCACGAACTGGCTCTGTATGCTATACCGTAGTCCTTCAGCTAGAATTCGTACCAACGGCTGCCTATCAGGGAAGTTCCAATTATCCCGGGGTACGAGACAGGGTTGTCCCCTCTCCCCGGGCTTATTTGCTCTGGCAATGGAGCCCCTGGCTATATTGCTGAGGGCGGATCCTGGTGTAAGGGGTCTCCAGGTAGGTCCAATCGAGGAAAAGATATCGCTGTATGCGGACGATGCTCTGCTTTATCTAGCGGACGCGTCGTCCTCTTTACAGACTGCACTGGAACTAATTAATCGTTTCGGGGGGTACTCAGGGATTCGCATCAATTGGGACAAGTCGGTTCTTTTCCTGCTCCATCCCTCGACCCCCAGGGTGCCTCATCCACAGCTCAAATGGGTAGATGACTTTAAATACCTAGGGATTAAAATTAGTGGTAAAGTCCAGGACTATTTAGAAAACAATCTGCGACCACTCATGACACATCTAACGGCTAGGTGTGCTGCATGGCGTTTCCTTCCATTGACCCCCGTCGGCAGAGTCAATCTGCTAAAAATGATTTATCTTCCCAAATATTTATAATTCTTCCGCAATACCCCCATTCACATCCCCAAGGCTTTTTTCCGGAGGTTAGAGAGTCTGCTGATACAATTTGTCTGGGCGGGGAGGCCGCCCAGGGTGGCCAAACAGATCCTCTATCTCCCACTTTCGGGGGGTGGACTGGCACTGCCGCATTTTCAAATTTATTATTGGGCAGCTGTCCTGGTCACGATACGGTGGTGGTTCTCCCAGCCCACACAGAACCCAGCGGTCACTCTGGAAGTGGCCATTCTGGGATCCTTTGCTGCCCTGAGCAATCTCCCGTTTCGTGGTCTTAGGGCCAATTCGTCCATGACAAATCTAATGCGAACCACCGTGAGGGTCTGGCAGGAGGCTAGGAAGAAATACGCAAAACCTAATTACATCTCACCACATATGCCCCTTTGGGGTAACCCTATGCTTCCTCACTTTTATAGCATACCGGACCCCTCCTTGTGGGCAAAGAAGGGAATCCTTACCTTAAAACATATAGTTCAGGACGGTAGGCTTATGACTTTTCAGGCTCTGAGGCAATCGTTTGCTATCCCGTCCTCCTTTCAATTCAGGTACTGGCAGCTGAAGCACGCTTTTGAAGCCCAGTTCCCTGCCCCCCTCACTCTGGAACCTGACTCCATTGAGCGGGTCCTGATTTCCAGTGTGATGGGGAAACCTCTCTCAACACTGTATCTACACCTTACAGTGGAGTATGACACCAAACTGACTAAAACCTGGGAAAAGTGGAGGATGGATATTCCTTCTTTGGACGAGGAAGAGTGGAGGGAGTGTTTGATTTCCTACATTCCTTCCATGATCGCTGCAAAAGATAGATTCGTACAATTTAAGTTCCTACACAGAGCGTACTTCACCCCACAGAGATTGTCGCGCATTTACCAGCAAAGAGATCCCAACTGCCAAAGATGCAGACAGGAGGTGGGCACCTTCTGGCACATGGTCTGGTCCTGTCCCAAACTCCGACCTTTCTGGACTGAAGTGGCCTCCACACTGGGCAATGTCACAGGTTTAAAGGTACCGGTTGATCCTCAAATATTATTACTCAGCCATTTCGAAGATATTGAGGGAGATAGGTATAGTAAATCGTGTCTTACCTTCTCATTATATTACGCTAGACGTGAAATTTTACTCAGATGGAAACTGGTGGAGCCTCCTACTCTAGCCTCATGGAAAAGGTCGGTGAACTTGGTACTCCCTCTATACAGAATGACATATGAAAGTAGGCAATGCCCAGGGAAATTTGATAAAATCTGGTCCTCGTGGGTAGATGCTTCTGGGGACCCTGAACCCCCTACCCCTTAATTATGACGCGAAACACCTTGGAGCACACTTTCTATCACATGTTTATTCTCCTTCAGTCCTGGTCCCCCCCCCCATCCCCTTCCATCCCCTCCCCTCTCCCCCTTCCCCCCCCCAATCCTTCCCGACCACCCCCCGCCCAGGTTTAATCGAATACTGATTACCGTATATACTCGAGTATAAGTCGTTCCGAGTATAAGTCGAGGCCCTAATTTACCACAAAAAAATGGGAAAAACTTATTGACCCGAGTATAAGACGAGGGTGAGAAATGCAAAGCTACTGTAAGTGGAAAAGAGGGTCAACAATGCCCATTTGCAGCCTCACTGTGCCCATTTGCAGCCATAGGTCCCCTGAACTTCAAACTCGGTAGTTAAGGGTTCCTTGATGCCCCCTAGCTGCAGCCAAAATTTGGGGTCTCTGAACCCAAAGGGTCCCGAAATGACATTGCTGCAGATGGACACAGTTGACCGAATTTGGGGCCCTGTATCTCAGGGCCACTTAGTGCTAAGAACCCCAGATTTGGTGTGCAAACCCAGTGGAACTAGGACCATAAAATTTCCAAAGCTGGGGTTTCTAGCACCAAGTGGCCCTGAGATACAGGGCCCCAAAAATCAGTTCAGAAAATGTCAAGCACTGTTCTACAGCAGAGAATGACATTTTCCGAACCAGTTTGGGGGCCCCGTATCTCAGGGCCACTTAGAGCTAGGAACTTTAGCTTTGGATATGTTGTGGTACCAGTTCCACTGGGTTTGCACACCAAATTTGGGGTTCCTAGCACCAAGTGGCCCTGAGATATGGGGCCCCAAAGTCGGTTCAGAAAATGTCAAGCACTTTTCTGCAGCAGAGAATGACATTTTCCGAACCGATTTTGGGGCCCCGTATGTCGGGACCACTTAGTGCTAGGAACTTTAGCTTTGGATATGTTGTGGTACCAGGTCCACTGGGTTTGCACACCAAATATGGAGTTCCTAGTACCAAGTGGCCCTGAGATACGGGGCCCCAAAGTCGGTTTGGAAAATGAATTTTTTTGCTGCAGAAAAGTGCTTGACTCGAGTATAAGTCGAGGGGGGCACTTTCAGCACTAAAAAATGTGCTGAAAAATTCGACTTATACTCGAGTATATACGGTACTTACATAAAGTTACCTAAGATTCTATAATACTATAATGCATTAAGCCATGCTGTTGAGTGATACTTCTCATATCTGCACAGATGGAATGTTTGATAAATAGTGGATACCGGATGTTGGTAGAGATTTTATTGTCCTTAATGTTTTTGTACTGAATGCACTAACTCAATTTGTATTGTAATGCTGATTTATTCAATAAAAAAGTTTCTGTTAAAAAAAAAAGATAATAGGAGACCAAAAGTTTGAACAGAACCATTTGAAAGTATTCAGGTAGGCCCTTGCACTACATGCTTTGGTGAATTCATCCATAAATATGACCACAATAGAGGTAGGTATAGTGTGTATGGGTTTGGCAAAGTCAGCAGATAGAGTATTGGTATCGATTGACTTAGCGGTTGGGGGAGGGAGGGTTCCAAATGAACCAAAAAATAGCCTCTTGCACTCTGCCTGAATTTAAGGACAACATGGGGTGTGTATGGGGTGTTTAGGGTAAGCACTAAAATGTAGCTGACAAAATACATTGTTAAGTTACTACGCTAGGTGTGTATGGGCCCAGGATAGCATGCTGGGGAGGTTAGTGAAGGCAAACATGCATGAAGGACAAAAAAAGGAACATTAAAAGCTTACAGCATGCAAAAGGACAAAGAGGACATTCACAGCATATTACAATCATGGTAATTATGGAATGATGAAAGAAATACAATACATTAGCAAACATTAAATACATAGAATGTTATGTTAAAGGAAAAAACTTACCCAAATATAGTCCTTCTGCAGGACTTGAATGATGGCAGAACAGGTCTCTGGAATAATGATCTCCAGAGCCTGGGGGGAGATCCCAGTTGTGAACGAGGCATTAGAGTGAGCCCCCCTTCACACCGAGTCCAACTTTGAAATTGTGCAGCTTCACTTGAAGTTGCACGGTTTCAAAGCCGCAGGTCAGTGCGACTTCAGGTGCGACTTGGCTGACATCTGTATCGCAAAAAATAGTGCAGGAACCTTTTCTTTCAAATTAGTGCAGCACTGAACAGTTTCATTGGTGACAATAGGGTGTGACTTGTCATGAGATTTGGACCTATCAAATCGCATGACAAGTCACACCGGTGTGAATGGGGGCTAACAGGCGGCTCCAGCTGCATGAACAATCCACTCATTTACACGGCCAGAGTACCTGTGTAAATAAGTTATTAGGGCTCACTCACATGTGAGGTTGGGGGTGCAGTAAAAACCCCATGGTTGAGCTGTGCTTTTACCGCCCACCAACCACTATCCCCTTTAGCATTAGAGGCAGTGGCTAGGGGTGTACACATGACATGGCCTCAATGCTTCACAGCCATGTAGAAATACAAAGCACATGGGAACAAGTCTTTAATTTTTTAAAATTATTTTTTAGATTTTTTAATTTTTTTAATGTAATGTTTTTTATTGTTTTATTGTACTTTTTTTAAACTGCCCTGTGTGTGTGTGTTTGTTTGTGTGTGTGTTTGTGTGTGTGTGTGTGTTTGTGTGTGTGTGTGTGTTTGTGTGTGTGTTTGTGTGTGTGTGTGTGTGTGTTTGTGTGTGTGTGTGTGTGTGTGTTTGTGTGTGTGTTTGTGTGTGTGTATGTGTGTGTGTGTGTATGTGTATGTGTGTTTGTGTGTGTAGGTGTGTGTGTTTGTTTGTGTGTATGTGTGTGTGTTTGTGTGTGTTTGTTTGTGTGTATGTGTGTATGTGTTTGTGTGTGTGTGTGTGTTTGTTTGTGTGTATGTGTGTGTGTGTTTGTGTGTGTGTTTGTGTGTGTTTGTTTGTGTGTGCATGTGTTTGTGTGTGTGTTTGTGTGTTCGTGTGTGTTTGTGTGTGTGTATGTGTGTGTGTGTGTTTGTTTGTGTGTGTTTGTGTGTGTATGTGTGTGTTTGTTTGTGTGTATGTGTGTGTGTGTGTTTGTGTGTGTTTGTGTGTGTGTGTGTTTGTGTGTGTTTGTTTGTGTGTGCGTGTGTTTGTGTGTGTGTTTGTGTGTGTTTGTTTGTGTGTGCGTGTGTGTGTGTGTGTGTGTGTTTGTTTGTGTGTATTTGTGTGTGTATGTGTGTGTGTGTTTGTGTCTGTGTCTGTGTGTGTGGGGGGGAGGGGGTGATATATCAGGGGTCCAAACAGACCTCTGATGTCTCACATTTGGACATACATTCTTCAGTTCCTTCCCCTGTAGACTCAGCTGCACAGATGAAAGAATAGGAAACACTCTGAGGCTTCCAGGTTATTCACAAACGGAAGCATAGTAAACACAGTTTTCCATGCTTCAATGATGAATGGACACAGGAGCGATGAGTTCTGATCACTCACTGTGTTCATTCAAGAAAGGAAAGGGCTGGTAATTATCCCCTTGTGTGCTGCAGGCACACAAGGGAAGGTTTCAGGATGAAAAGCAGGGGAATGGGCCAGTAAATAGGCCATCAATTGAAAAGGGGGACCCGGGCACCTGCTAAGCAGGAGGGCTGGCTGTACTGCCTTATTGCAGACACTGATCCTCTTCTCCAATCATATTTATTTATATTTTACTCCAGCTCCTCTCCCCCCCTCCCCCTTTCCCCTCCCTTCTCTTTCCTCTCTGTTCCCGTTCTTTCTTTTCCTTTTCCCTCCTCTTTCTCTTTCCTTCTTCATCCCTTGGTCACATATCTATCATTTCTTCATGTATATCCATACACATTCTCTGTCTCTGGTTTTATTTTTTAATTTTCCATTCACGTCACTAAAAACAACAGCATTGGGCTCTGTATACTCCTTTGTTTTCCCGCCCCCTCCCCTCCCCTCTCTCCGCCCCGCTCCCTCCCCCCATCCTTATTTAATTCTTCAGCATGTCTAGTGGATCAGTAGATCAGATCTACCACCCAAGCGCGCTTGCCCAGGAAACGCGTCCACTATTGATGACGCCATCCCCCTGCAGCCAGTTGTCTCGTGTGTTTCAAGCCTCCTTCTGAGGCCGCTCACTACTGAAGTCTGAAGCCGGCTCACTACAACCAGGAAGAGCTGTCACTACATCCACCACAGAGACTGTTCACAGGCACAGGAATGGGAGTGCCATCCATGACTCTTACTACCATGCTTGTTTTTATCACCACAATGTGAGTTTATCTCTATATATCTTATTAAAGTATTTTAAATCTAGAGGCGCCTCTTTACTTGTTGTAGAACAGAGGGAGGAAGAGGAGGACTTCCTTACCTCTCAAGGACCCCTTTATCCAGACAGTGTTTCTGCATGCCCGCCGATCACACAGGGAGAGGATGAGGAGGAGGAGGAGGAGGAGGAGGATTGTGTCCATCATGGAGGTGGAGTCTGGCTCTCAGCATCAGCGGCAATCTTCAAGGGATCATTTACAGTCTGAAGAAACCCATGGACTTGTACGTGGCTGGGAGGAGGTGACTATGGACCATGTTGTTCTCAGTGACCCAGAGGACTCTGGACCGAATGCCTCAGCAAACCTACACTGCTTGGCCTCCCTGATCCTGCAAAGCCTGCGGAAGGATCCTCATATTTGTGGTATCAAGGGGAGGGATCATTACTGGCTGGCAACCCTCCTTGATCCACGTTACAAGGGTAAGGTTGCGGACCTTATCTTGCCAATGCAGAGAGAGCAGAGGATGAAACATCTTCGGGAGGCCTTGCAGAAAGGTTTGTGCAACGCGTTTCCAGAGCCTGGGAGGTTACAATTTCTTGGTCCTCCTGGACAACGTGTTGCTGAGGCTTCGTTCAGTCACAGAAGGAGCAGTGGAGAAGGTGGCCGTCTGACCGATGCGTTCAGACAATTTTTTAGTCCACAGCCCCAAGGTATGATCGGCTCCAGCAACCATCGCCAGCGCCTGATTCATTACCTAGGGATTACCTAGGGGCAAGATCAGACTTGAACACTTGAACAAAATCCTCTGGGTTACTGGGTCTTGAGAATGGATCACTGGCCAGATCTTGCACAGTATGCAATTGAGCTACTGGCCTGTCCTGCATCCAGTGTTCTTTCAGAACACACATTCAGTGCTGCTGGAGGCTTTGTAACCGATCACAGGGTGCGCCTGTCCACCAAAACGGTCGATCGGCTGACCTTCATAAAAATTAATCAGTCTTGGATCACCAGCTACCAAGCACCTGATGCTGATGTAACAGAATATTTTTTTTTAATGTGAGATCCCTTCAAGACTGCCTATGTTGATGCTGCGTGACTATCCTCTTCCTCCTCAATTTTCATGCTGACAGCTTGTAAGAACATTTTTGGTTCTGGGCACCACCATCAGTGGCTAAGGTCCAATTTTTATGTCCCTGTTTAACTGGGGCGTATAATTACAATTTTTGATTCAATACTTTGCAGCAGGGCTCATTCCTGCGCTCCAACTATAGCAATTGTGAGGGGTTGCAGTGTTGTGGCACCAGTGCCTAAGGTCCAATTTTTCTGCCCCTGTTCAACAGGGACAAGTAATTACAATTATTGATCTAATATTTCACAGCAGGGTCCGTTCCTGCGCCCACCAAGAGTAACTGTGAGGACTTACAGTGTTGCAGCATCAGCACCAGCACCACCACCACCAAAGGCACAATTTTTCTACCACTGTTCAACAATGGCATGTAATTACAATTCTTGATCTAATATTTTACAGCAGGGCCCGTTTCTGCACCCACCAAGAGTAACTGTGAGGACTTACAGTGTTGTGGGCACAACAACACCTAAGGCCCCAATTTCTGCAGAGTATATAGGGCAGGCCCCTACTTTCAAACATCCAACTTACAAATGACTCCTACTTGCAAACGGAAGGAGACAACAGGAAGTGAGATGAAATCTACCCCTAGAAAGGGAAATTCTCTCCTGTAAGAGTTAATATGGGAAGAATGCGTCTCCTCTCCACTGATGCTTTATCACCAATCCTTGTTTCACTAAAAACCCCAAATTTTCAAAAAACATTTGCCATTGGGACAGAAAGTGAGGTGAAATCTTCTGAAGAGGTGCACAAACAGCAAAACAAATGTTACAGGGGTGATAACTAGGGAACACCCCTCTGTTTGGTTCACACCAGAACTTGCGAACAGGCAAAAAATTAGTTCGAACACGCAAACACCGTTAAAGTCTATGGGACACGAACATGAATAATCAAAAGTGCTAATTTTAAAGGCTTATATGCAAGTTATTGTCATAAAAAGTGTTTGGGGACCCGGGTCCTGCCCCAGGGGACATGGATCAATGCAAAAAAAGTTTTAAAAACGGCCATTTTTTCGGGAGCAGTGATTTTAATAATGCTTAAAGTGAAACAAAAAAAGTGTAGTATTCCTTTAAATTTCATACCTGGGGGGTGTCTATAGTATGCCTGTAAAGGGGCGCATGTTTCCCGTGTTTAGAACAGTCTGACAGTAAAATTACATTTCATGGATGCGGAGCGGCCCGAGGAGAAGAAGATAAGAAGACGCCGTGGAGGAACATGCCGGACGAGAACACCGGAGGAGGAACAACCAGAAGAACCAGAAGAACCAGAAGAAGAAGAAGATGGAGGAAGAAACCGAAGTAAGATATGAGATAGAAGAAAGAAGAAGCATTTAAATAAAGGAATTGTCAAAAACTGTCTCTTGTCAATTTTAACATTTTTGACAGTTTTTTGTGAAATGGTAGGGGTACTTTTGTACCCCCTTATCATTTCACACAGGGGGAGGGCCGGGATCTGGGGGTCCTCTTGTTAAAGGGGGCTTCCAGATTCCAATAAGCCCCCCGCCCACAGACCCCCACAACCACCGGGCAAGGGTTGTGGGGATGAGGCCCTTGTCCCCATCAACATGGGGACAAGGTGTTTTGAGGGCTACCCCAAAGCACCCTCCCAATGTTGAGGGCATGTGGCCTGGTATGGTTCAGGAGGGGGGGCGCTCTCTCAGCCCCCCTCTTTTCCTGCGGCCTGCCAGGTTGCATGCTCGGATAATGGTCTGGTATGGATTTTTGGGGGACCCTACGCCATTTTTTAAAAAAAAATTGGCGTGGGGTTCCCCTTAAAATCCATACCAGACCTAAAGGAGTAGTTTTAAATTACTTTTTTCCTTTGAAATGTCATTTTGCTGTTAGACTGTTCTAAACACGGGAAACATGCGCCCCTTTACTGGCATACTATAGACACCCCCCAGGTATGAAATTTAAAGGAATATTACACTTTTATTGTTTCACTTTAAGTATTATTAAAATCACTGCTCCCAAAAAAACAGCCGTTTTTTTTTTAAATAATCAAAATTTTTATTATTTCATTTATATATACAACATTTATACAACATTCTATACTCCTATATTCAATCCACAGAAAGAAAACATACTACACATTACATCCTACCTCTCCTACCACAGTTTCCCCCCTGTCCCAGCAGTCGACATTACATATATAATGGCAGAGAAGAAAAAAAAAAAAAAACATTTTCCCTCCCCCAACACCCCCCTTCGTGTACAATCGTGCTTATAATTATAAAATGTTTAAAGATGAAGTTATAAATTAATTCCCCCTTGTTTGATTCGTGTCATTATCCCTTCCATTCATTATTATGGATTTGAGAGAAAAAAGAAAAAAACCCTTACCCATTCCCCTCCGTGTACAATTGTGCATATAATTATGAAGTGTAAAATCATAAATAAATTCCCCCCTTATTCTAATTTGTGTCTTTAATCACTTCAATTCATTATGAGATAAATCCCCCTTTATTCTAATTCGTGTCAATAGTCATAATAATGACTATTCATTCAATTCATAATAATGTGATTCGTGAGAAAAAAAAAACACACAAACCCCCCCCCCCCACCCTCAAAATACATTTGTGCTTAAGGAAGGGAATAATATCCCTATAGTTCATAATTATTATAAATCGTGTATCTGTGTTTCCTTTCCCCCCTCTCCTCCCTTCCCCCTTTATAAATTAAATCCCCCTCCCATCTAATCTTCTAGTGTCTATAAATTTTTTATTTATATATGTGTAATTCCCTTTTGTTTCCCTTTCCTCCCCCCTCGCAAAAAAAAAAAAAAAAAAAAAAAAAATTCTGTCAAGACTGGGGCAGGGGGGAAGTAGTAAAAAAAATCCAAAATCCAAAAACCCCATATACATACAACCATACTTCCCTCTTTGGTTGGCATTAGAGAAGTTATTTCACTATTTACATCTACTTTTCAGGCACCTAACAGCCACTCTTCTTATATCTCTATTCTAAATGACTATACCATTTCTTCCTCCCTTACCCATCTATATTTCCCTCTTCTAATATCTCCATGGCGCATTGTTCCCAGTTTGCCCATGTCGTTTCAAATTTCTTTCTTTGGTTTTTAACCACATGAACCCATCTCTCTGCTTCCTTTATTATATTAACCTCATTTCTCCACTCTATGACTGACGGAATCCGGTCCTGTCTCCAGTACTTCGGAATTAATTTTTTCGCTGCATTTAATAAGTGTGGGATTACACTTTCTCTATACTTTTTGACAGAACTGGACGTTCCATGAAATAAATATTGTATTGGCCCAAACTCCATGTGGTCTGTCGTCATTTTCTTAATCCACGGGGCCACTAATTCCCAGAATCGCTTAATTATCGGGCATGACCACCATAGATGAAGAAAAGTTCCCCTCTGTCCACAGCCCCTCCAACATTTGTCATTAGCTTCTGAAGAGATTTGTGCTATCTTAACTGGTGTCTTATACCATCTCGCTAGGAATTTATATGCCATTTCTTGCACCTTTGTACTTATGGAAGTAGTAAATGTTAACGATATCATTTTATTTATTTGTTTATCTGTCCACACTTGGCCTAGCTCCCTCTCCCATTCTTTTATAAAGTATGGAGGTTTCTTTTCTTGCTCTCCTTGGATCATTCTGTACATCCGAGATAATGCATGCCCAGCTTGTGATGTCTGTGCACACTGCCTCTCAAACGCGGTAAGTGTATTTATCGGTCTTAATGGTTTTATTTTCTTAAGAAAACTTGTCATTTGACGGTGTTTCCATTCCGCCATTCTTGTCTCCCCGAATTTCAATATCATCTCCGTCAGTGATAGTAAGACTCCACTTGGGGCAAACTTACCGCATCTAATATTCCCGTCTTGTCCCCACGCCCCCAGACTTCCCGTCTTCTCCCCCGGGGGGAACCACGGAAATCCCTCCAGAGGAGCCAGAGGGGAGGTCTGAGGAGCATACCTGCCCTCTTTATTCATTCTATCCCATACTTCTAATGTATTCAGGGTCATTGGTGATGTCCATTGTGATAGCCCTCTCAATGACCCTTGGATCCATGGTGCTCCTGCCAGGTTTCTCCCCGCAATCGCCATTTCTGCCTGTACCCATGGTTTTCTATTTAGGTCATGGCAGCAGTCCGATATTCTAACTAGCGCCATGGCCCTATAATAAAATGTTATATCCGGGAGTCCTAAGCCACCCTCCGCTCTACTCCTTCTTAAAATATCGTAAGCCAGTCTAGGCCTTTTATCGTCCCACACAAAGGCCATGAATAGACGACGCATTTGTTTAAGGAGACTCGCTGGCAACCTGATTGGCACTGTAGGCAGCACATAAACTATTCTGGGCAGTATGCTCATTTTCATGGCACTGATTCTTCCGAACCAGGTCAAGTATTTCCCCTTCCACCTCTTTAATTCTTCTTTTATTTCTTTCACTAATGAGCCATAATTATACTCCACCAGCAGTTCATACTCTGCGCTTATCTGTACCCCCAGATATGTCAGCGACTCCTTGTTCCATATAAATGGGTATTTCTCCTTCAGTGAACTCTCTATCTGCACTGGGACATGACTAGGAAGGATGACTGATTTCTCGAAATTAATCTTAAAGCCAGACACCCTTCCAAATTTCTGTACTTCCACCATCAATGCGGCTATAGATGTCTGGGGAGCGGAGAGGAAAAATAATAAATCATCCGCATACGCTGCTACTTTGTGTTCCGTATGGCCTATATGCGTCCCTACTATCTCCTTATTCTTTCTAATTCTACGCAGAAATGGTTCCATTACTATTGCGAATATCAGGGGGGACAACGGACACCCCTGCCTGGTACCGTTTTGTATGTTAAAACATTCCGATATAGTCCCATTTACCTTAATTCTTGCTCTAGGTTTCGCGTATAATGACATAATCCAACCCAGCATCCTCTCCCCCAATCCTATCCTCCCCAGTATCTTTCTCATAAAGCCCCAGTTCACTCTGTCGAAGGCCTTTTCGGCATCCATCGACAGAGTGATTCCTGGGGCCCTACCTGGGCCGTATCGCATCCAATGCAATATATGGAGTGCGCGGGTGGTGTTGTCTCTTGCTTCTCGTCCCTTTACAAATCCTGCTTTATCTGGGTGCACTAAATCTCCTACATATTCCTGCAGTCTCAGGGCCAGAATTTTTGCCAATATCTTGGTGTCTGAGTTCAGCAGAGAGATCGGCCTGTAATTAGCACATACCTGGGGATCTTTTCCCTCTTTCGGCAAAACCGTTATGTAAGCCAGTGATGCTTCTGAGGAAAGTGGACTTCCAGCACCTATGGAGTTGAAATAATCACAAAGTGGCTTTACCAAAATTGGGAGAAATTTCTTGTAATATATGTTTGTTAGCCCGTCCGGGCCTGGGCTTTTCCCCGGGGGCAGGGCCGCTATCACTCCGCTCCACTCTTCCACCGTGATTGGACATTCCATAATCTCGGTTATTTCTCTAGGTAGTATGGGCATATCAGCATTCTTGATGTACTCCTCTATCTTATCCCTCCCTTGTCCCTCGCTTTCCCTTACAGGTGGTTCTGTTTTGGAGATAATATATAGTGACTCATAGAATTTACCAAATTCTTTTGCTATGGCCTTTGTGTCTATTATTTTCCTGCTCTGAACTAGTAAGCTATGCACGTGTCTGGAGTCCTGTTGTTTTTTAAGTTGTTTTGCCAGTAGTCTACCGCATTTATTTCCTTGTTCATATGCTCTATTTGCGAAGAACCTAATTTTGTTCTTTGCTTTATACTCTAAATATTGCGAAAGCTCTGCCCACACATTCTCCAGACATCTGCCAATCATTGGGTCAAGATTTTCTTTATGTTTTATTTCTAGGGTTCTGATCTTCTCTAGTAGTTCTTTTATTTCTCTTTTGCTTTCCTTCTTTATATATGTACCAAAGGCAATTAATTCCCCCCTCACAACCGCCTTGTGAGCTTCCCACACCACTTGATCTGACACACCTTCCGTCTTATTTATTCCAAAATACTCCTTTATCTTGCCCCTTAGTTTCTCCACTATGTCTTCCTTGTCCAACAATGACTCGTTCAGACGCCATATTCGTTCCGCCCGGGTCATTTGAGTTGGTTGAAGGGTCAAAATTATTGGGGCGTGGTCAGACATCGTTATTGGCTCAACTGTACTTGTGCTGACATTCCCCAAGTAGAATTGATCCACCAGAAAAAGGTCTAACCGCGAATACATATCGTGTACTTTGGAATAATAGCTATAGTCCCTGGTGCCTGGGTGTAAAGCTCTCCAGGTGTCCACAAGGTGTTGTGAGCATAAGGTTTGTTTGACCCGCTTTATAGCTTTAAAAGACATAGTAGTTCTTCCCATAGAGGTATCTACACTCGGCTCTAACACCATATTGAAATCTCCTCCTACCACTACACACCCTTCCTTAAATTCTTCCAGTTGTCCAAATACTTTAACCAGAAATTTAGCTGTCTCAACATTTGGCGCATATATTCAAGCAAAGGTATATCGTCTCCCCTGTAGCGTACCCTTTACAAACAAATACCAACCTTCTGGGTCACTTTGCAAGGTCTCAGTAATCCAAGGGCATGATTTCTTGAACGCAATTGTGACCCCTCTTGCCCTCGCTATTGGGGATACCGCATGATACCAACTTATTCAACATATTCTGGGGTAGGCTTGGGATTGAGCTGCTCTTAAAATGGGTCTCCTGCAAGAAAACAACATCAGCTCCCCAATGTTGCAGCTCAACCCCTAGGCGCCCTCTTTTAATTGGTGAATTCAAACCCCTCACATTGTATGACAACATTTTCAAAATGGCTGTCATTTTATTTCACTTTTATGGCCTCCGGCCCCTTGCCATTGTTCTCTATCTTCTCCTCTGCCAGTCCCACCCCCCCCCTTCTACCCCCCCCTCCCCAACATTCATTACTTCATTAAACTTATATTTATACCTAAAAAACAAAAAAAAAACATAACAGAAACAAAAAATATACCACATATCATACCACAAACCTCTCACTAGGGGTATATCTAAAAATCGGGTACGTAGTTTGCGCCCACTTACACATCCTGCGCGCCCACTACCTCCCTTCCCTGCTTCCCGCAGGATTATTCTCCCCTTTGATTGGGGCTGACCTATTGACCTACCTAAGGCCCACATTTCCTATTACACTCTCCCCCCCCCCCTTTCAACGGCATTATTCCTCTGACCCTCTCCTAAGTGGAAAGGACCAGAAGAAAAAAAAAAAAAAAAGGGAAAAAAAAAAAAAAAGTCCTCTAGGTCCTTTAAGTCATTCTTTGGGCTATTCCCCTATTAACCCTTGCCGGTACTTCTTGCCATTTCTCTGCTCGTTGTAGGGGGGGCCCTAGGCAACTTGTTCTCCAGTCCACAAAGTCCACCATCGGGAGGTCTAATTTTTCCACAAATACTTTAAGATCATCCTTCGTTCGCAATGTTGCGGTTCTTCCATCCCTGGAGGCTGTTAAGCTGAAAGGGAACCCCCACCTATATTTAATCTCCGCCTTCCGTAAGTGGGCGAACCGCCCCACGTTTAAAGAGAGTACTTTTCGATAAATCTGGATACAAAGCTATATTTGAGCCTTCAAATGTAATCCTAGGGTTATCACGCGCCATCTTCATTATACTCTCCTTGACTGCATATTTGTGAACCTTGCATATCACATCTCTGGGGACATCAGTTTTTATACTCTTGGGGCGGGCCCGGTGTACCCGATCTATTTCTATAACATTAGGGGCTTGATCCCCTAAAATCTCTCCAAACATTTTTTGTACCGCTGGGGCTAGTTCTATTGCTGTGATTGACTCTTTCAGTCCTTTTATGCGTATATTTTGACGTTTATCCCTATTCTCATATTCATCCAGCTGGTCCCTGTATGCATTTAATGTTTCTTCATATTTTTTCATGGCCTCTTGAGTCTCCGCCACCGCCTGTATAGTAACTTCTTGTTCTTTTTCCATCCCCTCTACTCTGTATCCCAAATCCCTGACGTCCTCATTTAAGCTTGCTATTGCTTGCATGCAAGATTGTTCAACAGCATTTATTAATTGCTGGATATCATTTTTAGTGGGGAGGGCCTTCAACAGACCCCAGATGTCCCTTTCTGGGTCTACACTCTGCCCAATCCATCCTTGTAGGTTCCCTTCACCGTCTTGGAGGCTCTCCTGGTCACAGTCCATAACATGTCTCTGTGGTGACCCACGTCTTCCCATACCCCCTCCTGTTGTACTTAAATGTTCCTGACTGTTACTTCGGTTCATAATGGGGGTTGGGTCCTCTCTTTCTCCTGCTTCCCTCCTTTCCATGTCTATGGTCTGAGACTCCTCTTGTGTCTGTCTATTATCCTCCCTCTGTGTCACTGTACCCCTGGCTTCCTGTTGGTGCACTTTGTATAGCCATTACTAAGTGTCCGTTGCCATTAGTCAGCTGGCCTATACTTTTAGCCCCTATTTTCTGGGGGCTCCCACCACCACTACCGGGAGGGTTTTGCTCCGGGGTGCTCCTCCCTCTTCCCGCTGTAGGAGGTCTCTTACCGTTCATGATGACACTTTCTCCTTTCGTCTGTGCATTCACCTGTTTTGTCCCAGACTCCCACTCTGTTTTTTCCACACCGTCAGTTGTGGTGGCTCCGCTCTGTTTTTTAATATCCAGCCTTCCTGTTGACTCAGGTGTGCGGGGGGACATGAAAGCCTCAATGCCATCCATTGATTTCCTTCCTCTCCCTGCTGTTGTCTGTGAAACTGCTTGTCTGCGGGTTGTCATCCTCATACAATGATACAGTGGGAGCTGTAGTATATTGAAGCAGTGAATCAGTCAGCAGCAACACAGCAGTGAAATGGTGTGGAGGGATAGAAGGGAGGTATCAGGAAGGGACCAGGAGAAGCCGTCAATCCCCTCTCACTGTACTCTCCTTTCACTTTCACTTTCCAGCACACTGCAGGTCCAAAGCCAGACAGGCAAACAGGTAGATAGATAAGCCCTCTCTCTCTCTCCGTGTCACAGCTCTCTCAGCCTCTCTGCATCTCAGCTGACAGCCAGACGATTTCTCTGTGCTTAGCGCGGGAACATGAGGAGGGGGGGAGGAGCACTCACTCACTCACTCACATACACACGCCCATCCCAGCCTGTGTCAAAACTGCCGTTTTTAAAACTTTTTTTGCATTGATCCATGTTCCCTGGGGCACGACCCAGGTCCCCAAACACTTTTTATGACAATACCATGCATATAAGACTTTAAAATTAGCACTTTTGATTTCTCCCATAGACTTTTAAAGGGTGTTCCGCAGCTTTCAAATTTGCCGCGAACACCCCAAATTGTTCGCAGTTCGGCGACCTGGCGAACAGCCGATGTTCGAGTCGAACATGAGCAACTCGAAGCTCATCCCTAGTGATAATCCTTCCCTATGTTTTCCAAAAAGCTTAAAAATATCTTTTTTGGCTGAAGCTACACTTTAAAAATGTACCAGTTCAAAATTACAAACAGATTTTACTTAAAGTGGAGTTACAACCCCCCCCAAAAAAAATTGGAGAATTGTGTTTAAAAAAATAAAAAAAAAAAACATTTGGAGAAAAATATTTACTCACCTCTAAATGCCTGTTGCTAGGGGGTCCCTCGTAGTCTGCCTCTTTCGGTACCTGGGCTGGTGACATCACTTCCCTCGGCGCAGGAAGGGAGATCGCCTCTCTCCCCTCCCTCTTGTCAATCATCTGGGACAAGTGACCGGTCCCAGATGATTGTTTGGCCAGTGACAGCGCGCGGCACGGCTCGCGCATGTGCAGTGGGTGCCCGGCTGTGAAGCCACAGCCGGGTGCCCACAGTTAGAATGCCGGTGCCGCCGAGTGGAGGGAGGGACAAGCGGGGCTTCGATCCCCTGCACCGCTGGACCCTGGGACAGGTAAGTGTCCAATTAAAAGTCAGCAGCTGCAGTATTTGTAGCTGCTGACTTTTATTTTATTTTTTTTTAAATCAGAATCCCACTTTAACAACAAACAGTCCCTGTCTTGTTTGCACCACCTGTACACTGCTGTTCAGTGTATATAGGGGGGGTAGCCTGGGGGCCCAATGCCTTTCCTTTTTTAAATTTGGGTGCGGGGTTCCCCTTAATATCCATAGAAGACCCAAAGGGCCTGGTAATGGACTGGGGGGGGCTCCCATGCCGTTTGTCTCACTGATTTTCATCCATATTGCCGGGACCCGACATTACATTAAAGCCGCAAGCAGTTTTAAATGACTTTAAAAATGTCATTTTGTGCAGGGACTGGTCTAAGCACGGGAAACACTCGTCACTTTACAGGCATACTATAGACACCCCCCAGGTACAATATTTAAAGGAATATTTCACTTTTTTTCACTTTAAGCATCATTAAAATCACTGCTCCAGAAAAAAACGCAGTTTTTAAAACTTTTTTTGCATTGATACATGTCCCCTGGGGCAGGACCCAGGTCCCCAAACCCTTTTTAGGACAATACAATGCAAATTAGCCTTTAAAACGAGCACTTTTGATTTCAAACGTTCGAGTCCCATACACTTAAATGGTGTTCTAAAGTTTGCGCAAACTTTCAGTCCATTGGCAGGTTTTGGTGCGAACCAAAACGGGGGTGTTTGGCTCATCCCTAGTCCTCTTGCCCATCGGGTGCCCAGGACCTCCTTTTGAACTGATGATGACTGGGCTGGGTACAGGAGGGCTGACAGTACTGCCTTATTGCAGACACCGATCCTCTTCTCCACTCATCCTCTTCCCCTCCTCCCCTCCCTCTGGCTGCACAGCAGGGGGAAGAACTAGAGAATCAGTATCTGCAATAAGGCAGTACAGCTGGTCCTCTTGCTCAGCAGGTACCCGGGTCCCCTGAACACAATCCTCATTGTTCATATATAACCACCATAACATTGTTCTGTATGACACCAATTTAAATATACACAATAGTTTATAGGCAAGCAGACCTTTATATGTGGCATTTTAAGGAAGAATACAACATGATGTTAGGGTTAAAATGTGTCAATTTGTTATTTTACTAATACAAAGTAATAATATCTATCCAGATTGTTAAAAAGGTGAATATACACTCACTGGCCTTGTCACCAGCCTTGTCACCGGCATTGTCACCAGCCTTGTCACTGGCCTTGTCACCGGCCTTGTCATCGGTCTTATCAGTGGCCTTGTCAGCGGCATTGTCACCAGCCTTGTCACTGGCCTTGTCACTGGCCTTGTCATTGGTCTTATCAGCGGCCTTGTCAGCGGCCTTGTCACCTGCCTTGTCAGTGCGAATAGAGGAAAAGACGATAACCGTCACTTCCTGGTTACAATGTGACCAGCTGTGATTGGATACAGCTGGTGTCTAATTTACATTCATAGAATGACCTCCTAGTAATTTGAATCCAACTCTATCACTTTTTTGTATTTTTTTACGCAACCTTTAATTTTTAGAAGTCTTATATCTGTACATATATAAAAAAATAAAGTGGAAGGCGCACACCTAGTGCATCACCAATAACATTTAATAATAGAATTCATAAAAAGTGGGTACTCTCAAACAGCAACTGGATTGTGCCATAAAAACACACAGTAGGGGGGCGCATGCGCGGCGCAGAGGAAGATGGACGTCTGACACTGTAGCTCCGCTCCACCCGGGACTCTATAGGCTTCCTGAGGGCTATAATCAGCTCAAACTATGCTACTTTTTGCACCCCTCAAGCCACATATGCTTGGTGCATGCCGTCGAAGCGAAGGAAATCTCGGGGCTCCTCTCAGAACACCTTAACTCACTATCTCCTCCGCACGCGGGAACGCTACAGCATGTCTCAAGATGGCGCCGCGGGAAGAGGGGATTCTCCGGCTCCATCCACTCCATCGCGGCCGGACCCCTCTCCTAACAAGCACGGCACAAGTGAGTACCACCCCACCCTCTCTAAGGCAGACTCGGATAGCAGCCTTGAGGCCATGTACACCAAACTGGCAACCAAATTCCAAACGGAGCTGCATAAAACCTCCCATACTCTATCGCAAGAGATAGCGGCCCTAGGCTCACGTACCGAGCTGCTCGAAACCAAACACGATGAGCTAGCCCTGGCATATAATGACCTCAGTCGGGATCACAAATCTCTAGCCTTAGCCCTCAATGCAATTCAGGCCCAAGTCGAAGATCTCGACAACAGAAATAGGCGCAACAATCTAAGGCTCAGAGGTATCCCTGAGTCAGAGACAGAATTAATTCCAGAGGTGATCCGTTTATTCAATTCACTTCTCCCAGATTACGAATCTGCGGCCTTCAAGTGTGATCGTATTCATAGGGCTCTCCGCCCTAAACCACCTGACGACAAGCCCCCCAGGGATGTGATCCTCTGTATGAAGGACTTTCTCACTAAGGAGGAAATCCTGAGGGTTGCCTGTAATAATCAACGGATTACTCTGGACAATCACACTATTCAGATTTACCCGGATATTTCCCCAACAACCCTTGACAGACGCAGAGGCCTGAAAGAAGTCACTACAGCACTCCAGTCTGCTCGTATCCGATACAGATGGGGATTCCCATTCAAACTGCTGGTTCCCCATAACGGTACCACTTTTGCCGCTTCCTCTCTTCAAAAGGGCCAAGAAATCCTGGTGAAGCTTGGCCTCCTGGATGCTGCTGCAATACGTCGCCTCCCATCAACACCCCGTCCAGCTCCCATCTGGCAATCCCCACCACCCAGGAGAGACAGAAGGAGGATTCGCTATGAAGTTGGAGAGGGCCTCGCAGAACAACTACGCTAGAATATCCCTTGAGACGTTCAGCACCACAAATTCTCTTTTCCCACAGATGGTGGCCATCCCTTGGTGCCGCGATATGTTCTCCCCACCCAGCAAAAGTCTCCTTTTTGGTTGTTTTTTTTTTTTTTTTTAGACTTTGGGCGCTGTAAGCCCTACTGATTACACGATCTGCAACCCCACTACGGGGAGTTGCAGTCCTGCTGGGTACGAGACCTAGTTGTCTCGCTTGTGAACTTTTTTTGTTTTTTTATCAGGTAAAGGTTTTTTTTTACAACCTTCACTGATCCGGTTTGGACGTTTGACTTTATGTCCTTTTCTAGTAGCCTGATTCTAGGCCTTTTTCCTTTTTTGTTGTGTTTTTATGAAAATTTTCTCCTTTTTTTTCCTTTTTTTGGTCAGTCAGTTCAAAAACACTGGTTCTTTATATATATTGCAAATGAGCCTTGTACGTTTAAGATTTATGTCTTTTTATTTTGTTTCAGTATATACTATGTCTGCCTTAGATTGAATGCTGTAGTGGCGGTACCCCTGCTTGGCTTCTTATACCTCAGGTCACAAGCTCAGCTTACCTCCCACACAGGGTTTACCATGAACCTTTTCTGTTGTGATAGTTCGACTATGACACATCATGGTTATCACCTGTATTTCCCATAATGTGAAGGGATTCAATTCCCCTGTCAAAAGACGCAAAGCCTTTGATCTATACAATCATTTGAGCGCCAAGATTCTCTTAATTCAGGAAACCCATTTCTCACATTCTTCACACCCAAAATTCCTTCATAGGAATTTTCTCCAATCATATTACTCCCTTCATTCAACCAAAAGCAGGGGTGCCGCCATTTTATTACATGCTTCCTTACCAATGGAGGTAAAGCATTGCTATAAAGACAGGGATAGCAGGTTCATCATTATTAAGGGGATGATACACAACAAAGAAAAAACCATAGCCAGTGTTTACGCCCCTAATGACGCGCCTGCATCCTTTTTTAAATCCTTTTTTGACAAATTGGTCTCCCTGAACTCGCCCCATATGATAATAGGGGGTGACTTCAACCTAGTGGCTAACCCAACACTGGATAGATCCTCCTCCACGATCTCCTCTAAGGCCTTCCCCAGGTCTCTATCACAGGGTCTGGTTGATCACCAGCTAATAGATACCTGGAGAACGCATAACATGGGACTAAAAGAATACACCTTTTACTCGCATCCCCATAATAGTTACGCTAGGTTGGACTATATTTACACTACCCCCATCATTTTAGCCAACTCCTCGAATGCCACGATCCCCCCTTGTGTCTGGTCAGATCACCATGTCACCTCTTTCACCACACATTTTATAGGCCTGGCTCCCACCCCACACACCTGGAGACTAAACGAAGCTTTGCTCTCGGATTTAGTGGCTGAATCCGAGACTGCCAAGTCCATTGAGGAGTATTTCTCCTTTAACGATCTCCCAGAAACCCCACCTGCTTTAATATGGTCTGCCCATAAAGCAGTTATAAGGGGAAAGCTTATCAGCATTGCCTCTTCCCATAATAAGATGCATAGACAAAAAATCCTTGACCTCACGTCAGAATTAGATCGCTTATATAAAAACACCGCCATGTTATGCTTGGAGTCTACTAGAAAAATCATCGACCAAAAGAGTCTGGAATTAGACTCTCTCCTATCCTCTAAGACTGAAAAAGCCTTTAGATGGTCCAAAGCCAAATTTCTGCTGCATAATAATACCACTTCAACTCTTTTCGCCAGAAAACTTAACCAGTCCTCCCGTCCCACGCATGTATACAAACTGACCTCTGCGATGGGTCTTCCCACCTCTCATCCCAAAGAGGTGCTTCACATTTTCGAACGCTTCTACTCCTCCCTTTTAGCACCAGTCCAAACCCCACCCACTAGTGCAGAAGACACTTGGTTTCAAAATGTCCCTATACCTTCCCTCTCTCCCACACAAATAGAGAAACTCAATGCTCCCATTACAACCTCAGAAGTCCTTAAAGTGATCAAATCCCTGAAAGTTGGCTCTGCCCCTGGCCCTGATGGTTTTTCAGCCATATACAATAAAAAATTTGCCACCCTTCTAACCCCCAGTTTAGTTCAGTTATTTAACGGGGTCCTACAAGGGGGTAGTTTCCCAGATGAAATGTTGCTGGCGAACATGTCATTGATCCCCAAACCCAATAAAAATCACTTACTTCCCCAAAATTATAGGCCAATTTCAGTCATGAATAATGACCTAAAGATTTTTAGCAGAATTCTGGCGGACAGGTTGGCATCCATTATTTCTTCCCTCATTTCCCCTTCCAATCGGGATTTATACCCCACAGATTCATAACTGATAACATTAGGTTGGCCACTAATATAATTCAGGATGCGAATCAGACCTCCAGGAGGCTCTTCATGCTCAGCCTTGACATACATAAGGCGTTTGATAGCGTCTCCTGGAGCTACCTTTCCATCCTCCTACAACGTATGGGCTTCTGCAACAAATTTTTACACGGGTTTCATGCCCTCTACATTAATCCCAAAACTCGTATTAAGATCCCAGGCTGCTATTCGGAATTTTTCCCAGTGGGTCGGGGCACTAGGCAGGGGTGCCCACTTTCTCCCCTGGTTTTTGCCCTTGCCCTAGAACCCCTAGCCATTGCCATACTTACCAACCAAGATATCTCAGGGTATACCAAAGGTGCCTCTACATACAAATTTTGCATGTACGCGGACGACGTCCTCATGTTCTTAACTAATCCCCACATCTCCCTACCTAATCTTCTACAGACCCTGTCAAATTTTGCTGGAATCTCTGGTCTTAGAATCAACGTCACAAAATCGGTGGCCCTACCGGTGGGATTCTCTCCACCTGAACTCCAACATCTTAAGAACACCTTTCATTTTTTGTGGGCAGATGCCCACCTATCGTATCTGGGCATCTGTCTGACAGGAGAGTTCAGCAAACTTTTTGAATTTAACTACCCTCCTATGATCTCCAAACTGAAAAGAACCCTGAAAATGTGGTTTCAGCTTCACATCTCATTCATGGGTAGAATTACAGCCCTCAAAATGGTGATCCTCCCCAGGTTACTCTATCTCTTTAGATCCCTCCCAATCAGAGTATCCAAATCCTATCTACTAACCCTTCAAGCACAACTTAATAAATTTATTTGGCAAGACAAACCCTCCAGATTTGCCAAGGACACCCTTTATCGGTCTTCTAAAAGAGGGGGGCTGGGGATCCCTCGAATTTGGCTATATTACCTAGCCAGCAGATATGCACAACAAGCCCAATGGAACATTCAAAACTCCAAGGTCCAGTGGGTCAAATTTGAATAAGACTCTATTTCTCCCCTATTTCTTCCTCGGATTATGTGGTCCTCTATCCCCTCCCTCCCAGATATTTCCTCTAAAAATATGGTTGTGTCCCTGGGTTTAAAACTTTGGAACTCATATAAGAATAGATTCAGCCTCTCTTCTCAGTCCCCTCAGGGAGCTTCATTTCTCGGTGACCCTAGATTCCCTCCGGCATACTTCCACCCTGAGTCATTTCAGGACTGGACACAACACAACCTAATCACTTTGGGCGATTTCCTGGTTAATTCCAAATTCCCCACATTTTCATCATTAAAAGCCCGCTTCCATATTCCAGACAAGGAATTCTATCGTTTCCTCCAGATACGTCACTTTTTTCAACAACATTACCCCACCCCCTCAGAGGTAGACACGACCCTATATGAGGATCTGTGCCGTGAGGCCCCCCGACAGCGGGGCCTTATCTCACAGATCTATAAACTTTTAGAATCAGCCGAAGATGTTCCGACCCTGAAATACAGGTCTCAATGGGATCAAGAACTTAACCTAGATCAGGATGCTATAGACTGGGAAAGAGGTTGGTTAAATATACGCAAATGCACTAAATCCCTAACCATTAGGGAGACAGCCATAAAACTCACGACAAGATGGTACTATACCCCATCCCGTATCCACACAATATACCCACAAACTTCTCCTAGGTGTTTCAGGGGGTGCACACTTTTGGGTTCATACATTCACATCTTCTGGGAATGTGAAAAACTTCAACCTACCTGGAAGGAAGTTCTGACACTGGTGGATAAACTAGTGGGTCACCCTATTAACCTCACCCATCTCCACTGCATTTTCTTTCAAGACATCCCTGAAATACCAAAACCTCTCTTGAGGTTAATTCACTCAATCTGTATAGCTATGATCTGGTGCACAGCTCTTCACTGGAAGTCCGCTGTTATCCCATTCGCACAAATTATCTCACAAATTGATTGTATGATGATATCCGAGAAAATATTCCACACCTTACATGACTCTATTCCTGCATATAATGCCAAATGGAATCCATGGTTCTTACTAAGGCTTCAAGACTGACCGTTCCTGACCAAAAATTGTTGTTTCTAGTTTGATTTTTCTTTTTTTTTCTTTTTAGTTCTAAAGATATTACACACCCAACCTTTTAGGGTATAATCTCTCCTTTTGGTACTTTGTGTAATTCAGGAGAATATCAAGTCAGATAAATGGTTCATATTGTGACAGATCACTCTGTACTTGTATCCTCATGACATATATATTACCCTGAAGGTACTGAATACTCTTATTTTCATTGTATGTGAACTTTTCCTTTATCTTTAATAAAATCTTTTGAAAACAAAAAATAAAAACACACAGTAGGAGACCATGTGCCATATACCATTACAGGGTATAAGCGAATGTGTTTCGGGGGTGCAGCTCTGAGGAAGGGGGTGCACCCCCAAAACAGCCCCAGTTGTTGTTTGTGAGTACCAACTTTTTTTTTTTTTTTTTTTTTTTTTTTTAGTTTAAGAAAAAGTTTATTGAAGATCAGTAGCATACAATTTAAGAAAAAGAATCCAAAACATATAGGAAACTAACATAGATTGTATCCTGCAACAACTATTGCCATTTCCATGAAGATAGCAAAGAACCTATAAACTGTAGATAAACAAGTTTTGCCAAAGTATACTTTGCACAATAAAGTTTAAGTCATCCATCAATAACAATCAAGTAGGGAGTCGAGACAGTCGGGAGGTGCCCCTCCCGGAAAGCAATCACAGAGAAAACTAAATTGTTACTTTCCGGTGCTATAACCTCTCTATCCCCCCTAGGTACCCAAACGCTCCACCCCTATGGGCTCTTACTGTGGAGACGTCTGGGAGGCTCCCAGGGGCTCAAAACCTAGGCACCGACACCCTGAACTATAGGAGTCGGGTGTCCCTGAGGGGGAGATCACCTTCCCGACTGTCCACCCTCTGCATAGATAAAAGAAAACAAACAAAATTACTTCAGTAGTGCTCTTTCAGAGGTGACTATTTGTCAGTCGGATACGGGCAGGATGCCCAGAAAGAGAGGAGAGAAAACGTGTGAAAAGGAGGGTGTAGTTAGAGAAGTAGAGATCAGTGGGGAGGGGAGAGGTTCCAGGACGTATTTTCCATACCAGGGAGGATTGGAATATCGCAGAGCGTGGCCCATGGTTCCCAAGTAGTATTAAATCTTTCAATTTTATCAGTCAGTTTCGCCACTATAAGCTCTTGTGTCATAATCCACAAGATTTTTCGTTTGCAAGCCTGAAAGGAGACCGAAGGCTTCTTCCAGGCTTTTGCCAAGGTAATTTTAGCTCCCACCAGTATGAAGAAAGAGAGTACTTGTAACCGTTTAGGCAGATTAGGTATGTATTGATTAAGTAGTGCTATCATAGGATTAGGGACGATCGTTTCTCCTGTTAAGGAGCTAATTGTGCGGAAAATTTTCTTCCAAAAGGATTTGATGCGAGGGCAAGTCCACCATACATGAATCATTGAACTCTCTAGCTCACATCCTCTAAAGCAAAGCGGGGAAGTTCCCGGGTATATTAATGCCAATCTAGAAGGAACATAATACCACCTATTCATAACTTTTAAGCTGGCTTCAATTAAAGATACATTGCAAATACCTTTCGATGAGCGTAACGAAACCCGGAACCAATCAGAGGCGTTCCAGGCGCAGCCCGTGTCCTCCTCCCAGGCCCGAGCGTAGGATGGTTTATCCAAGTTCGATTGAAGTGCTGCATAAATCAGGGAGATACCCCCCTCTGGTCCATGGAGTCAGCGCACCATTGCTCATAAGGGTCCTTCCTGGTGGACCAGATAGTGTGTAAAAAGTGGGAAATTTGTGTGAATCTGAACCTTTCCGAATCCGGCATACCTAGATTTTTCTTACATTGGGCCAGAGTAAGAGGGCCCTTTGAGGACAGGAAGTGCCCTATACGGTAGAGGCCCTTGTCTGTCCACCAGCGGAACGCCTGTATATCGAGTCCCGGAGGAAACTTCGGGTTATGGAAAAGGTGGGCCAGTGGTTTCAGCTGGGAAATCAAGGTGTGATTCATGTAAAGCTTGGTACATAAAGCTATCGAGTGGGATAGGGTGGGGGCCATAATAGCTGGCCTACTTCTGGTGTCTGACCATAAGAGGTAATCAATAGTGTTAAGAGGGATCGCTTTCCTTTCCATTGAGACCCAATCCGGTTTGTAGCTCCTGGAGTAAATTATTGACAATTGTGCTAATTGAGCTGCCTGATAGTAACCCCACAAATCTGGCAGTCCCAGTCCACCCTGTGATTTTAGGCGTACTAGACGGACATCTGTAACCTTTGTTACCCCAAACAAAGCAGATTATGTCAGACTGAAAGTTACTGAGGAAGCGCTTCCGGATGGGAATCGGGAACGAACGAAAAAGATATAAGAGGCGTGGGAGGAGCGTCATCTTGACTGCATGCACCGTACCTAGCCAGGATAGACCACTTCTAGACCAGCAGATCTGTTCTGCATTTATTAATCATCGGCGGATAATTAGCATTAAAGAGACTATTTATGTCCGATGTTAATTTAATCCCTAGGTAAGGGAGTGCCTCTGGTGCCCATGAGAAGTCAAAGTTGTTCGAGAGGTGTGTGAGAGAGTCACTAGGTACTGTTATATTTAAAGCCATGGATTTGGACATATTTACCTCTAATCCGGAAATCGCCGTGAACTCCTTCAGCGTCTTATAAATCATAGGCGTAGAGATTAAAGGGGAAGTAATATAAAGCAGGAGGTCGTCGGCATAGAGCGCACACTTGTGTTCCTGGCCCCCACACATCACCCCCCTAATGTCAGGATTCGATCTAATCGCTATGGCCAGCGTTGTATAATGTGCATATACTTTTTTCCAAAAAAACGATTAGCAGTGGCTTGGGGGTGTCACCGACCTGGAAGTCGGCTTAGATTCCAATATGAAGTGGGGGAAGAAAGAATGTGTTCGGGCGTCAAGGGTGACGTTCTTTGCTGACAGCTCTGACTCAACGTTCCCCCACTAACAGTAAAGCGCAGGCGTGTTACCCGGGCTTCGGTCTACAAAATCCCCAAGAAAATGGCCGCCATAAGGACTCAATGGATAGTTCTACTAGGCTTCGGTCTGTAATATCCACAAGAAAATGGCCGCTAACAACCTAATGCACAGTCCTATTAGGCTTCAGTCTTAAAAATCCTAGCAAAAATGGCCACCGATCCAATTGCACTTATTACTGGCCACACTATTTAAACTCAGGAGGTACAGCAAGATGAACGCCCCAGTAGAAGTCTGACGACGAAACGTGCGTAGGGCGGGTTACGAACGTCTTGCAGCACCTCTAACAAAGGGAATTTGCTAACTTTTGCCATGCTTGATTTGTTCATTTGAAATGTGAGTACATTTGTCTATTAAGTTTTAATAAAAGTTCTCCTATGGTTTTACGCGATGGGCATACCTTCTTTCCTTTACATGTAATTACTACACCACAATACGCAAGTAAAGTTTGGGGGATATCCTTGATTGCTGCACAGTGGCAGACACTGTGACCGCGCATACCCCTGCAGGGGAAAGGAGAATCCGGTGAGTGCAAGCATTGTCAGAGCATGCAGACAAGGCACTAATTAAAGAAACCAGCACCTGGATAAGAAGCTTTCCTACAGATATTTGACCCTCAAGGATTGAACACTACGAAATACTCCAAAAAGAACTTGTTTTTTCATAAATAGAATTTTTCCTATCCAACTAATACTGGTCACAGCACAAGAGTCACTATTTATGATGGATATTTTGCACAATGTTGTATGGATTTGTATGATTTAACACTGGTCACTTTAGAAATGCTGCACTATGCACTTTTGTTAAATAATTGAAGCACCTTAGGTTGCAATTGTACTTTTAACAGTAAGGACTTGGCACCAGTCACATATTTATTCATTTTTGGCACACACACTTTAGGAATTATAAAGTCATTATAAAGAAAGTTTTTTTTTTTTGTTTTTTTTTGTCTCCATAAGGGCAGCGCCATACTATTCCTGTTTTCCTTTTTTTTCTTTTTTCCTTTTTTTTTTCTCTTTTCTTTTTTTCTTTATAACACTTTCCACCTAGATGATATTGTATCCATATTCATAACTACTTTATTACTTAATTTAAAGGGCACAATGCACCTTTGTTGAACAATTGGAGCACCAGTTGTTGTATTTTTACTTCTAATAGAAATATTCACCACCAGTCACAGTTTTATTCAATTTTTGAACACATACAGGTTTTAGAAGCAATTCTATAAAGACACTAGGCAATACATTCACTACAAAGAAGAAAATATCTTTTTGTCTCCATAAGGGCAGCGCCATACTACTCCTGCTTTTTTACCATTTTCTAATACTTTCCACTTAGGTGGTATTGTATTGTTTTTAACACTTTCCACCTAGATGATATTGTATCCATATCCACAACTACTTTATTACCTAATTTAAAGGGCACTATGCATCTTTGTTGAACAATTGGAGCACCAGTTGTATTTTCATTTTTAATAGAAATATTCGCCACCAGTCACAGTTTTATTCAACTTTTGAACACATACAGGTTTTAGAAGCAATTCTATAAGGACACTAGGCAATACATTCACTACAAAGAAAAAAAAAATTGTCTCCATAAGGGCAGCGCCATACTACTCCTGCTTTTTAACCATTTTCTAATACTTTCCACCTAGGTGGTATTGTATGTGTAGAGGCAGCAGCCATATCCATAACTAAAACATTCAATTCATTGCGCGGATTTACCCCATACACCTACTAGCATCCACATCCACCCAGTCCTGAGCTACCGATGTCCCTGTTGCCCTTCACTTTAGAAAACCCCTTAGTGCTGGAAGTGACTGTCTTTTTTTGTTATCTTATATCTGTATATACTGTGTATAACTGTGTCTTTATGTCTTCCATGGAAAGCTGCACAAATATGTGAGACATGTTTATTACAAGAACCCATATGGTGGTGATATCTACTTTAATGAGAGAAGAGAAGTTCCATCCGATCTTATTTTATGGAACTTTCATTTTTTTAATGCTTCAGTTTATCGGTTTACAACAATTTCCATTATAAAAGGCCCAGATTACATCCCTGAAACATTTATCAATATAAGTGACCCCATCTACTGGAAAAAAGGCAAAGTAAGGAATCACTGGATTGTTTTCTCTTCATATCATTTGCTGAGGATGTTCATATTTTGGATTCATAAGGAATTTCTGGTCTTATTTTAAGATATACCAGTCAATGGAACAGGTACATCCGAGTTACTACCTCCTGTGTAATGCCTGGTGAGCCTCAAGAACACGGCACACAGCCTGGGAAATCTCTGCAAACCTCCATGTACAATCCCTGCAAAAAAGGGAGGAAGGCTGGTGCCATGGAAGTCGGCTAAAACATTGTTTTATTAATGCAGGTGAACAACAGTCTAAAATGCCAACGCGTTTCTGCCATCAGGCCTTAATCATGATTAGGGTCTGATGGCTGAAATGCAATGATTTTTTAAACTGCATGTTTTAGCCAACTTCCATGGCACCAGCCTTTCTCCCTTTTTTATACCGATACTAGCCAATGTACCTGTTCATGAATGGGGTCATTTTTGGAGACAAATACGTTTATGATCTTAGAAATAGTGGAGAACTGGCAAAGTATACTACCTTCTGAAATGGTAACCCCGGGTATCATCCTATGTAAGAAGGCAGAAACTTTTTTTTATATAAGCGACTCTATTGATAACTATCGGGAACCCATAAATACATCCAACTGAACAAAATCACAATTTGTATTGCAGTACACGGTATAGAAAAGTGTGACAAATGAATGAACACAATATACTGGATATCAAATAAAAGAATTGTATATTGTTGGACATTATACATAATATACACCCACTGGCCACTTTATTAAGTACACCTGTGCAATTGCTTGGTAACACAAACAGCCAATCACATGGCAGCAACTCAATGCATTTAGGCATCTAAACTTGGCGAAGACGACTTTCTGAAGTTCAAACCGAGCATCAGAATGGGGAATAAATAATAAAAAGTGTATGGATGTCCCTCGCGCTACTCTGAGTAATAGATGGATAAATGGAAGAAGAAAAATAAAAAAATAAATTAAACAAGTCAAAAGAATCTGCAGCCAAACCTAATGGTGTTCACAGCACCTAACAATGAATGAGAGGAATAAAGTGATCTCGCGCAGACTAGCAAATATTCAAAATACAAAAAGTGCAATGTGCAGCCAAGAAGGGGGGAGAACTTCATATATACTTTGAAGAAACTGTGCAAAAATTGATTACAACAAGAGACATAAAAATATTGACAAATAAAAACAAATATCCACTAAATGACCAAATAAGTGGAAGAAATCAATAATGTGCAAAAAAATTGCATGTGCAAAATATAATAACAATAATAACAAGTGAAAACAAATGGCCACTAAATAAGCAAAAAAATTGGAGAAAGAGTCAATCAATGTGCAAAAAAATAAATCGCATGTGCAAAAAATCGCATGTGCAAAAATGCAAGAAAAATGCGTATATGGGCACATAAAAATTAGTTCACTCTTAAGGGACAGAAAGATGATAATATATGATATAATGCCCTGTACACACGATCGGACATTGATCGGACATTCTGACAACAAAACCCATGGATTTTTTCCAACGGATGTTGGCTCAAACTTGTCTTGCATACACACGGTCGTACAAAGTTGTCGGAAAATCCAATCGCTCTGAACACGGTGACGTAAAACACACATGTCAGGACTATAAACGGGGCAGTAGCCAATAGCTTTCGTCTCTTAATTTATTCTGAGCATGCGTGGCACTTTATGCTTCGGATTTGTGTACACATGATCGGAATTTAACCGATCGGAATTTGTTGTCGGAAAATTTTATAGCCTGCTCTCAAACTTTGTGTGTCGGAGATTCAGACGGAAAAAGTCAGATGGAGCCCACACACGATCGGAATTTCCGACAACACAATCCGATCGCACTTTTTTTTCCGTGTGTACAGGGCATAAGGGTAATAAATGTTCATGAGGTAGTGCACAGAGATGGTGTGGTAATGAGAAAGCAAATCAGTGCTGCTCAGTATCCATGTAAAACTTCATAAATAAATTCATTCCCGAACAGTCAGTCTCCCAGAACTCTCACCTCATATACTGTAATAAATTGCATGGTAAAATGGACATCACTCTCCACCGCTCCCCTCTGGCTCCTTCTCCAGCTCACATACACTTCAACAAGGGTTAGGGGCACCTTCTCCAGCTGTGAATGTCTTTACTCAGCCATCCCTATAAACTATATTAATAAGGTAGTGATGGGGAAGAGAAAGAATAAAAGTGCCTCCAATAGTGTAGTGGGGTTAAAAAGACCAAGGTACGTTTTATTAAAACAATTAAGTGGACTCTTACATGAAGAACAAAAATAACAGGCAAAAACAGTTTAAAACCGGCGTTTTCAGCACCTCCCTATGTCACTTCCAGTGTGCGTCTGACTCCAGCCACTCCCTACGCGTTACGTGACTTAATCTGGGGATTACCCAGATGGCATAGAATATAATAAATTAAATCTGTCAAATCTGGGCCTTTGGTGGTGTTGCCACAACACTGTAAGCACTCACAGTTACTCCTGGTGGGCGCAGGAACGGGCCCTGCTGTAAAATATTAGATCAAAAATTGGTGCCCAGAACCAAAAATGTTCTTAGAAGCTATTAACATGAACATTGAGGAGGAATAGAATAGTCACTCAGCATAACAGTATAGTCACTCAGCATCAGCATAGGCAGTCTTTAAAGAATCTCACATTCATAAAAAAATAATCGGTTACATCAGCATCAGGTGCTTGGTAGCTGGTGATCCAAGACTGATTCATTTTTATGAAGGTGAGCCGATCAAGCGAGTCTGTGGACAGGCGCACTCTGTGATTTGTTACAAAGCCTTCAACAGCACTGAATGTGTATTCAGATAGAATGCTGGATGCAGGACAGGCCAGTAGCTCAATTGCATACTGTGCAATAGGGATGAGCTTCGAGTTCGAGTCAAACTCATGTTCGACTCGAACATCAGCTGTTCGCCAGTTCGCCGAACAGCAAACAATTTGTGGTGTTCGCGGCAAATTCGAAAGCCGCAGAACACACTTTAAAAGTATATGGGAGAATTCAAAAGTGCTCATTTTAAAGGCTTATATGCAAGTTATTGTCATAAAAAGTGTTTGGGGACCTGGGTCCTGCCCCAGGGGACATGGATCAATGCAAAAAAAGTTTTAAAAACGGCCGTTTTTTCAGGAGCAGTGATTTTAATAATGCTTAAAGTCAAACAATAAAAGTGTAATATTCCTTTAAATTTCATAACTGGGGGGTGTCTATAGTATTCCTGTAAAGGGGCGCATGTTTCCCATGTTTAGAACAGTCTGACAGCAAAATGACATTTCAAAGGACAAAAAGTCATTTAAAACTACTCGTGGCTATTGATGAATTGTCGGTCCGACAATACACATAAAAGTTAATTGATAAAAACGGCATGGGAATTCCCCCACAGGGGAACCCAGAACCAAAGTGTAAAAAAAATGGCGTGGGGGTCCCCCTAAATTCTATAGCAGGCCCTTCAGGTCTGGTATGGATATTAAGGGGAACCCCGCGCCAAAATTTAAAAAAAATGGCGTGGGGGTCCCCCTCAAAATCCATACCAGACACTTATCCGAGCACGCAACCCGGCAGGCCGCAGGAAAAGAGGGGGGATGAGAGAGCCCCCCCTCCTGAACCATACCAGGCCACATGCCATCAACATTGGGAGGGTGCTTTGGGGTCGCCCCCAAAGCACCTTGTCCCCATGTTGATGGGGACAAGGGCCTCATCCCCACATCCCTTGCCCGGTGGTTGTGGGGGTGTGCGGGCGTTGGGCTTATCAGAATCTGGAAGCCCCCTTTAACAAGGGGACCCCCAGATGCCGGCCCCCCCTGTGTGAAATGGTAAAGGGGTCCTACCATTTCACAAAAAAAGTGTCAAAAATGTTAAAAATGACAAGAGACAGTTGTTGACAATTCCTTTATTTAAAGTCTTCTTCTTTCTTCTATCTTCTCTCTTCTGTCTTCCTTCAGTTTCTTCCTCCATCTTCTTCTTCCTCTGGTTCTTCCTCTGATCCTCTGCTTCTTGCTCCAGTGTTCTCGTCTGGCATCTTCCTTTGTGGCGTCTTCTTCCCTTCTTCGTTCTTGGGCCGCTCCACATCCATGATGGGAGGCTCCCGCTGTGTGACGCTTCTCCTCTTCTGACACTTCCTAAATAACTTCCCTATGGGGTTCCCCGTGATGTCAGAGGGGGTGGGGTCACCCAGTTACGTAACAGGTGACCCCACCCCCATCTGATGTCACAGGGAACCCCATAGGGGAAGTCCCCGTCAAGTCCAAATGCGTCAGATGTGGGGGGGTCACCGGGTGGCCCCGCCCTCCATTATTTAAGAAGTGTCAGAAGACGAGAAGCGTCACACAGCGGGAGCCTCCCATCATGGATGCGGAGCGGCCGAGAATGAAGAAGGGAAGAAGACGCCATGAAGGAAGATGCCGGACGAGAACACCGGAGCAAGAAGCAGAGGATCGGAGGAAGAACTAGAGAAAGAAGAAGATGGAGGAAGAAACTTAAGGAAGATAGAAGAAAGAAGATAGAAGAAAGGAGATGGAAAGAAGACTTTAAATAAAGGAATTGTCAAAAACTGTCTCTTGTCATTTTTAACATTTTTGACACTTTTTTTGTGAAATGGTAGGGGTACTTTTGTACCCCATTACCATTTCACACAGAGGGGGTGGGATCTGGGGGTCCCCTTGTTAAAGGGGGTTTCCAGATTCCGATAAGCTCCCCACCCGCAGACCCCCACAACCACCAGGCAAGGATTGTGGGGATGAGGTCCTTGTCCCATCAACACGGGGACAAGGTGCTTTGTGGCCTGGTACGGTTCAGGGGGGGTGCTCTCTTATCCCCCCTCTTTTCCTGTGGCCTGCCAGGTTGCGTGCTCGGATAAGGGTCTGGTATGTATTTTGGGGGGGGACCCCATGCCATTTTTTAAAAAAAAAATTGGCGCGGGGTTCCCCTTAATAGACTTGAAGGGCCTGGTATGGAATTTAGGGGGACCCCCATGCCATTTAAAAAAAAATTGATCCGGGGTTCCCCTGTGGGGAAATCCCATGCCATTTTTATCAATGAACTTTTATGTGTATTGTCGGACAGACAATTTATTAATAGCCGCAAGTAGTTTTAAATGACTTTTTTTCCTTTGAATTCTCATTTTGCTGTCAGACTGTTCTGAACACGGGAAACATGCGCCCCTTTACAGGCATACTATAGACACCCCCTAGGTACAACATTTAAAGAAATATTACACTTTTATTGTTTCACCTTAAGCATTATTAAAATCACTGCTCCCGAAAAAACGGTCGTTTTTAAAACATTTTTTTGCATTGATCCATGTCCCCTGGGGCAGGACCCAGGTCCCCAAACATATAAGCCTTTAAAATTAACACTTTTGATTATTCATGTTAGCGTCCCATAGACTTTAATGGTGTTCGCGTCTTCAAACAAATTTTTTGCCTGTTTGAATGTTCTGGTGCAAACCAAACAGAGGGGTGTTCGGCTCATCCCTACTGTGCAAGCTCTGGCCAGTGATCCATCCTCAAGACCTAGTAACCCAGTGGATTTTCAGTTGGAAAGGTCTCCAAGTCTGATTGTGCCAAAAGGTATTCCTGCACCATGTAAATCAGATGCTGGCGATGGTTGCTGGAACAGATCAGACCTTGGGGCTGCGGACTAAAAATTTGTCTGAACGCATGGGTCAGATGGCCACCTTCTCCACCGCTCCTTCTGTGACTGACCGAAGCATCAGCAACACGTTGTGCAGGAGGACCCGGAAATTGCAACCTCCCAGGCTCTGGGAACGCACTGCACAAATCTTTCTGCAAGGCCTCCCAAAGATGTTTCATCCTCTGCTCCCTTTGTAAAGGCTGGATAAGTTTTGCAACCTTACGTTGGTCAAGAAGGGTTGCCAGCCACTATTAATCCCTCTCCTTGATACCAGGATCAGGGAGGCCATGCAACGTAGGTTTGCTGAGGCGTTCGGTCCGGAGTCCTCTGGGTCACTAAGGACAATATGATCTGCAGCCACCTCCTCCCAACCACATACAAGTCCATGGGTTTCTGGAGACTGAAAATGATCCCTTGAAGACTGCTGCTGATGCTGAGTGCCAGGTTCCACCTCCATGCTGACACAATCCTTCTCCTCCTCCTCTTCCTGTGTGATAGGCGGGCCTGCAGGAATACTGTCTGGATAAAGGGGGCTTTGAGAGGTAAAGGAAGTCCTCCACTTCCTCCCTCTGTTCTGCCTCAAGTGCCCTGTCCATTATTCCACACAGCGTGTGCTCCAACAGGAAGACAAGAGGGACAGTATCACTGATGCATGCACTGTCACTGCTCACCATCCTCATGGCCTCCTCAAATGATGACAGGACAGTAAATGCATTCTTGATCATTAGCCACTGGCATGGCGAAAAAAAGCCAAGCTCCCCTGACCCTGTCCTGGTGCCATACTTGCACAGGTAGTCATTGATGGCCCTCTGCTGCATGTGCAGCCACTGCAGCATTGCCAACGTTGAGTTCCACCTGGTGGGCATGTCACAGATGAGACGGTTATTGGGCAGGTTGCATTCCTTTAGAAGGTCAGCCAGCCAAGCACTGGCATTATATGACCGGCAGGAATGCCCACAGACTTTCCTGGCCTGCCTCAGGAGATCCTGTAAGCCCAGCTACCTGCACAAGAACCACTGCACCACCAAATTAGGTATGCAAGCCAAACAGGGAATATGGGTCACGTGTCCCTGTCAGAGGGCAGAGAGGAGGTTGGTGCCATTGTCGCAAACCACCATTCCTGCCTGAAGCTGGCGTGGCGTCAACCACCTTTGAACCTGTCCCTGCAGAGCTGCCATAATCTTTGCCCCAGTGTGACTCCTGTCCCCTAAGCAGACCAACTCAAGCACCGCGTGGCATCTTTATGCCTGAGTGCTTGCATAGCCCCTAGAACGCCTACTGAGCACCACTGGTTGTGAGGTCAAATCTGCACAGGAGGAGACCATAGATGAAGAAGAAGAGGAGGGAGTAGAGTAGAGAGGTGTGGCAGAGTCACCACTACCAGCATTTTGGAGGCGTGGTGGCGGAACAAGCTCCAACAATACTGCACTCTGTCCTGCATCCTTCCCAGCTGCCAGCAGGGTTACCCAGTGCGCCATGAAAGAAAGGTAACGTCCCTGTCCATGCCTGCTGGACCATGAGTCAGCGGTAATATGCACCTTATCACTGACCGCCCTGTCCAACGAGGCCAAGACATTGCCTTCCACATGCTGGTAGAGAGCTGGAATGGCCTTCCGAGAAAAAAAAATGGCGTTTGGGGACCAGCCACTGAGGTACCGCACATTCCACAAATTCTCGAATGGGGGCAGAGTCTACCAGCTGAAAAGGCAAAAGTTGGAGTGCTAGCAATTTAGCCAAACTAGCATTCAGCCGCTGAGCATGTGGATGGCTGGGACCAAATTTCTTTTGACAGTTTAGCAACTGGGGTAGGGAAATTTGCCTGCTACAATTGGATTTAGGTGTACCGCTAGCAGATTGTCCGCAAGTGCTTGGGACAACTAATTCTACACTTTCATTCCTCTCAGTGCAGGTCTCTGAGAGGACTGAAGGTGTAGTGGGGTTGGAGATCCCAGCTGAAGAGGAGCAAGGAGAGGTCCACCTTGTTCTTTGGTGTGGGTCTTTTAAGTACAGTTGCCAACGGACTGCATGGGAGCTCGACATATGTCTGGTCAAGCATGTGGTGCCCAAGCGGATGCTATTGTGGCCACGCTTGATACGCTTCAGACATATGTTGCAAACAGCAACTGTGTGATCTGCTGCACACATCTCAAAAAAGGCCCACACCAAAGAGCTTTTGAAAAAACGTGCGGAGTCAGCAGCGCCCTGCACATGCGGAGCTCTGCGGTGTGATGCAGTCAGTTGGCTGTCCTTAAGCTGGCCCCTGGAGGGCATCCTGCCTCATTCGAGATGTGCCTCCTCCTCCTCCTCTCTTCTATCAGGCACCGAATTAGAGTCAGTGACCTCATCATCCCCTCCCTCCTCGCCAACGGGAGAAAACCTGGCAGTATGCTGCAGCTGGGGGAACATGACTGAAATTTTCTTGTCCTTCTTAAGCACCCCCTCTTTCTGGGCTCACGTTACTGCCTTCATCATCAACCTGGGCACCATCATCGGAGCCTTCAAAACGCTGCGCATCCTCCTGCAGCATGTACCCGACACTGTGTTCGAACAGTTTGGGGGACTCCTCAGGACATGATGGTGGGGCTAGGGAAGGAGTGACTGATAAAATTGAGCCAATGGAATAGGCCACTTTGGCAGCTGCATTGGCAGCCAAACTTGTCTTAGCCTAGGTGACAGAGGATGAGGATGGCTTTGTGATCCACTTTACCAACTCTTCTGCATGTTGTGGCTCAACATGGCCAGCTGTCGAAAAAAAGGACAAGCATGCCCCACGGCCACGTGCTGAGGATGCACCGTGTCGACGTCCAGCACTGTTGGCTGTAGACACAGAGCCTGCTTGCCCTCTTTTAGTGGCCTGTAAGCATCTGTATTTCCTTGGTGGCCTTCCAGACATGCTGTAAAATTGGATTAGCAAAACACCGCCTGAAGTTTACTAGAAAAATTTCACCAGGAATGGCCTGCAGTCAGGTATAGGCTTGGCTAGACAAGAATGCAGTGGATATATATGTAGGAGACTGTATAAATATTTTTATGCACTGCAGATCACTGAATCACCTGCCTGCCTGCCTGCCTGAAAGTGTCATTGAAAATGTACACCAGAAATGGCTTGTAGTCAGGTATAGGCTTGGCTAGACTAGAATGCATTGGATAGATATCTAGGAGACTGTATATATATTTAATGCACTGCGGATCACTGAATAACTTGCCTGCCTGCCAGCCTGAAAGTGTATTTGAAAATGTACACCAGTAATGGCCTGCAGTCAGATATAGGCTTGGCTAGACTAGAATGCAGTGGATATATATATGTTGGAGACTGTATATATAGTTAATGCACTGCAGATCACTGAATCACTTGCCTGCCTGCCTGAAAGTGTATTTGGGAATGTGCACCAGCAATGGCCTGCAGTCAGATATAGGCTTGGCTTGACTGGAATGCAGTGGATATATATAGATGTAGGAGACAATATATATATTTTATGCACTGAGGATCACTGCCTGCCTGAAAATGTATTTTAAAACGTACACCAGCAAGTAGTTAATGGTCTCTGGCACACACCGAAACGTAATGGTATTCCTCCTCAATCCATCCTCCAAGTCTGCGACTTTACCTTGCAGGAGGTGTATTTCCTCAGTGTTTTGATCATAGGCATCCGCCATTTTATTGTAGGCCGCAGTGTATTCAGCCATTAGCTTTTCTAAGTCATCAGTGCGGTCTTCTACATGATCAATTCTAGAGTGCAGCATGGGAATAGAAGACCGGAGCTTGTTGATAATATCTTTTGGTAGGGAGAGCAGCATGCGCTTGAGAGTATGATCAGACGCAGGTTGGTCAGAGGCAGGTAGAGAAGCTAGGGTGTCATAGTGAGTCACTTGAGGGTTTTTTCTGCTGGGGAATCCCAGTGTTGTTTTTTTTAGCAGAGGAGAGGGGAAAAGGCTGGAGATTGAGCAGCTCTCTTACCTCAGCGGGGGAAGTCTGAGAGCAGTCAGTGTCAGGAGTTGAGCTGTCCATCTCTTCTGGCATGGCAGGTTGTTCTTGTATCCCTCTGGTGTCTGGAGGGGAGGCACAGGGCGCTGCTCCGGCACCATCTTTACTGTGCTGCATGGCCGGCTTGGGGAAAAAATCCATGAGGCGGCGCGGCTTGTGCAGTGTATTGTGTCTCCTAATAGACATATCGCCAGGTGCCACTCAAGTCTTCTCCCCTTCGGTGTGACACAGAGGGGAGAAACGCTGTCAGGAAGTGCTGTGGGTTGCGATCTGTCCCACGGCTAAGCGGAGCTGAGGTATCAAGCAGCCATTTCACTCCTTGACCAGCCACGCCCCCAGCCTAACTTTTATTTTATCTATGGGATAGGGGTGTGGAGAATGTAAGCAGTATAATGTGAGGTGCTTTAGGTGCACACTATTCTTGCACTTAGTTTTCTTTTGGTCATGGTCAGGGGCGATATATTTCATTCACAGCACACTGTGTAACTCTGCTTGGAACTCAAAGGATGCAAGGCAGGGCTCAGTTCTGCAGCTTGTTGTGCCACCATGTCTCCATACAGCTAGAGGTGATGATGCAAGATTTGTCCGCTGTACCCCCTCCTCCTTCTCCTCCATGCCCTCCTCTGCTGAATTGTCCTATGAAACACCAGTACCCCCTAAGCGTTCAAGGGGCTATTCAATGAGTCAGGCTAAAAGGTGCCATGCAGTGCTTCAGCTAGTGTGTCTAGGGCAGTGTTTCTCAACTCCAGTCCTCAAGGTGCCCCAACAGGTCATGTTTTCAGGATTTCCCTCAGATGAAATGGCTGTGGTAATTACTAAGGCAGTGAAACTGATCAAATCACCTGTGCAAAATACTGGGGAGCCTGAAACCATGACCTGTTGGGGCGCCTCGAGGACATGCTGAGAAACACTGGTCTAGGGGACAGGAATCACACTGGATCAGAGATTCTTGCAGCCCTGCAGGAGCAGGCAGGCCCAGAAGTGGTTCATGCCATGTCAGCTGGAACCAGGAATAGTGGTGTGCGATAATGGCACAAACCTCCTGTCCGCCCTTAGAAAGGGAAAGTTGACACATGTGCCATGCCCGGCACATGTCCTCAATTTGGTGGTTTCCTAAATAGGTCCCCAGGGTTGGAAGATCTGCTAAAGCAGGCCAGAAGAGTCTGTAGCCATTTCAGGTGATCATACACAGCCAGTGCTCGGTTGGCTGAAATTCAGCAGGAAATTCAGCAGGAATTCCACCTGCCCGTAATGCGCCTGGTTTTTGACATGCCCACCAGATGGAACTTAACTTTGGCAATGCATCAGTGGCTGCACATGCAGCAGAGGGCCGTCAACAAGTACTTGTGTGAGTATAGCACAATGACAGGCTCAAGCCGACTCTGCTTTTTTTTCCCCCTGAAAATCAGTAACATAAAGGATGCATGCACGGTACTGTCACCATTTGAAGAGGCCACAAGGATGGTGAGCTGTGACAATGCATGCATCAGTGACACAATCCCTGTTGTGACTCTGACTCTGTGGCACATAATCCCTGTGTGTGGCATTATGGACAGGGCATGCGATGCAGAGCAGCAGGAGGAAAAGGTGGACTTCCTTTTCTCTCAAGGCCCACCTTATGCAGACACCATTGTTCCTACGCCACAGAACACACAAGAGGAGAGGGAGGACGTTTCTGGCAGTTCTGGAGGCATTGAAGCAGAGGAAGACCTATGTCAAACAGTAAGAGATGGTTTTCCATCCCCAGGACCCTTGGGAGTAGTACGTGGCTGGAAGGAGGCAGGTCCAGATACTGTAATCCTCAGTGACCCCGAGAAGTCTACTTCTCATGCCATCTCAATTTTGTGGTGCATGGGCTCCCTCATGCTTCAAAGCCTGCGAAAGGACCCAAGAATACTTGGCACAAAGGCGTGGTTGGCAACCGTCCTTGACCACCATTACAAGGGGAAAGTCTCAGTACTCATCCCATCCCCACAAAGAATACAGAAGATGAAACCTCTTGAGGAAATCTTAAAAATTATTTTATCTAATGCTTTTCGCGACTCTGATAGGTTACAGTGTGATGGAAAACATATTTTTGAGGTTTCTTTTGGTCAAGAGAGGAGCTTTGGAGAGGGCGGCCGCCTAAGGGATGCATTTCACAATATTTTTAGTACCCACCGCCCAGAGCTGTCAGCTTCCACATCCCATCGGCAGCATCTTAATCACATGGTGGACGATTATCTAGAGGCGAAAACAGAGATGGAGAGCTTTCCAGTGTAAGATCCACTGGCTTATTGGGTCATGAGAATAGACCACTGTCCAGAACTTGACCAGTATGCAATTGGGCTGTTGGGCAGCCCTGCATCCAGCGTGCTTTTCGAATGGGCATTCAGTGCTGCTGGAGGTTTTGTTACTGATAATAGAACGCGTCTATCCACAGATTCCGTGAACTGTTTGACATTTATCGAAATGAATCAGTCCTGGATTACCAGCAGCTATCAAGCCCCTGATGCCGATATGGCTGATTAAGCGTTTTTGGGATGTAGAATCTCTGCAGATCCCTGACATCTCCCCCTTGAGACAGAGAAAGAGGCTGAGGACACAGATTCTCCAGTCCCTTTCTCGGCATTGAAGATGAATGGAAAGAAGATTACTCTGCTCAGTTATTACAGGACGTAGAGAGCGTTCACTATCAATTGCTCTCTATGTCCAATTCAGAAAAGGAAGGAGCCGGTAAATAATATATTTACTGGCTCCTTCCTCTGCTCTCCATCCTGACACATCTCCCGCAGCTGCTGAGAGAGGAGGGAGCTGGTTGTGGTGGAACGAGGTGGGTGGAGGAGGAGGACAAGGGGCCAGAGAACACGGGACTCGAGGAGGAGGACACAGCAGGAGGACACAGCAGTTGGAGGAGGAGGACGGGGGTCTGGAGAACATGGAGCTGGAGGAGAATGACATGGCTGATATTGGGGGGATGATCGGTGTGGCAGAGGGACAGTTGCGAGCACCAATCTACCTGGCATTTCAGCTGACAGCTGCAGGAGGGAGAGGAGGAGAAGCAGCTGTCTGAAAAGCCATGCAGGGAGATTGTAGCTTGCAACTGTCCCCCCCGCTGCACTGATCATGTTTAATGATGTTCTCAATGATGGGGAGGAGGGTGTTGTAGGTAACTGGGAACCCGCAGTGGTGAGGAGAAGAGTGTCCAGCAGATTGTAAGTTGTGGGATGTGGGGATTCCATAGTTGACAAAGTTTTGTTGGAGGATGTGTGCCACAAGTTGTATAATTGGTCCAAGATAGAGGCATAGTAGTAGCATAGTGGCAGCGTTGAAGCCCTACCCTGCCCTGGTTATGGTGTCTTACTAATATGTGGTGAGCACATCTAGGTGGCTTTTTATCCCTTATGAATTTAGTGATCTGTCCTTGTATGGAGTAAAAAAAAGCTTGGGGAACTGGCAATACTACTGTGCTAAATAGGTATATGAGTTTGGGCAAAATGATCATTTTGAATGAGGCCATTCTCCCCAGTGTGGATAGTCCAGAAACTCGCAGTTGGTGGAGTATTTGGAGAAGTTGTTCTTTGAAGGCTCTATAGTTTAAGTCATATAGCTGGTTTGGGAGTGGAGAAAGTTTAATTCCCAGGTATAAGAAAGCTTGGTCAGTCCAGGTAAAAGGGAGACTCTTTTTAGTAGAGATTCATGTTTGTTGGAGAGATTCAATGGGAGGGGATTAGGAGACCGCACTATATTAATTAACTACATTCTAGCACCTATCTAGGAGGGTGCTACATATAATAAACACCCCAAATAAATGAATACCCCAAAATACTGACCCCTGATTGCAGAGGAAGGCAACCTTAAAGAGGTGGAGATCTACCTGAACAACATGGGAGAAGTCAAAGATCACCGGGCCCAGTGTCGTCCAGTGTCACCTCCTCACACCTGATTCAAACCTCTAATTGCCGTACTACTGTGTCACAATTGTGTGCATATCACCTCCTCACCACCTGTCAAACACACTCAAATCGCTTTTCAGAGGAGCAGTCGTGCCTGCTGCATTTCTGAATGAGCCCTTAGTTGCATTCGTCAGCAGCAACGGCTAAATCCCTACCCACTTTAGCTGCTGAGGCAACAGCCAAAAGTGTACACATGCTGCAGCAGGAATTGAATCCCCGGTCGCTTTCGGTGGGTGCTACCATCTGCCAACCGCAACCTATTTAAGTAAACAGGGGCACTCTGCAACTGCATGCTTCTGTGGGGTCCAAAGGGTTAAAGCAGGTGGTGAGAAGGCAACACAACACTGCCTGCTTTAACCCTTTGTTTGCTGTTTTGCACAAGGTTGTAAGACACTTACAGAATGGACTCATTCACTTAAATGGGTCATGCTTGGCAGGTGCTACACCCATCAACCGTGGCAGGACGTATAACGCTTGCTACAGCTGCGATATGTGTACACTCCTGTCAACTGCTGCTAAAGGGGATGTGGTTAGGGCGGTAAAAACACATCTTAGCTTTAAGGTTTTACCACCCCCCAAACTACAAATGTAAATGAACCCTTACTGTTCTGAGCCCCCTATAAGGCTGCTTTCACACTGATGTGGTGCAGTTTACCTGAACCACAGGTACAGCTCAGTGCATCTGCAACTTTCCTGGGTTAGCTGCACTTTGTCATAGACTTCTATTATATCCTGTAGGTGTGGGGCACTTTCTGAAAGCCTATCAAAACTCCTGCATTCAGAAAGTGCAGCAAACCCGCAGGATATAATAGAAGTCTATTGCTAAGTGCAGCAAACCCCCAGACAAGCTACAGGTACACCGCACTGCACCCCCGGTGTGGGTAAGCTGTAGCACATCACTGTAAAAGCAGCCTTATATGCTTGGTGTATTGTTTCACACTGACCTGAAGATCTCTTCCTCCTGCTGCTGGCACCACTCTGGGATTAGAGGTGGAGTGCAGTTGGTGTCACTCCGCATGGGACAGGAACCGGCACTACAGAGAAGACATCGGATTATGCGGCTCTTCCTCCCTACTACACCTCCAACTTTGCAAGGAGTCCCTCTGCACTGCACTCTGTGTGATGTTCTGGAATGGCGGATAAGCAAGCCCAGACCACCATCTACCAGTCACCTGCATGTGATCAACAGGGTGCTCACTAGGGTTCCCACCTGTCCGGGATTCACCCGGACAGTTTGGGTTTTAAATCATGTGTGCGGGTTTCAGTCCGCCTGAAACCCGGACACAATATTCAAATAGGAATGTGGCTCAGAACTGGGCCTGATAGGAGGGTGAGGAGGCACTATGCACGCCACATTACTATTCTCTTTGGAGCTCCCAAAGGTGTCCCAGGTCAGTTACAATCCTATAGGGCAGGGGTCTCCAGACTACGGCCCTCCAGTTGTTCAGGAACTACAATTCCCACCATGCCTAGTCATGTCTGTGAATGTCAGAGTTTTACAATCCCTCATGGGACGTGTAGTTCCGCAACAGCTGGAGGGCCGTAGTTTGGAGATCACTGCTATAGGGTAAGCTAAAAATAAATGTTTTTGTTGTGCGCCGCTTGGCTTGAAGAAAAAGTGGCAGCCCTATTGCTGACCCCCCGCCTGATTGGATATCAAACCTGAAGAATTCAACTTGAACCCATGGTGAAGGCAAAGCCAAACCTCATTTGTAACACTTTTGAAAAGCCTCATGAAATATGATGGATCTTTAAAATATAATAATATTAATAATAATAATAATAATGATAATAATAATAATAATAATAATAATAATATATGATTTTCAGGTCACAGTATCTCGATGTTCGGATCCCTGTATTCCCGGCACCAGAAAAAAGTTTGGATCTTCAATTCATAAATGTTGCTATGAGTGTTTCTCATGTCCAGAAGGAGAGATCTCCAACATTTCTGGTAAGGTTTGTATTTGTCTTTATGAAGTCCTGTACATCTCTGTCACCCCCATGTTTTATCCTTTTATAGACCGAATCCGGCACTCCTCTCCTACATGTAAAAATCATTGTAACAAAATTGTGTCCAAAATAAATATTTAAACACCAATAGCGCTTATATATTCTGAAAGTCTTTCAAACTTGATACACAGTCCACTTTTGACAAAATAGGCAGCCAAAATGTGAGAAAGATGAAGGAAAATCCGCTCCAAAAGAGAAATGTTCGGGGTAAATTATAATTATTTACTCCAGACGATTAACCATCACCGCGATGCTTGAATGACAATCCCCCAAAAGAAATGTACTTACCAGATATTACTGGATTTATTGCATATCTCTGGGTATGTTGTTATCAGCAAGCCTCTTTGAATTTTTGTGACAAGCAAGAAAATAAGGGTGCACATAGCGCAATCCAATTTTCCAAAAGGTATGTTAATTTAATAAACCCTCATAGATGTACACTTACAATATAAACATAAGTTAAAAGCGTAAGTAAAATTATACTTGTGAAGTCGCTCCCTCCTGATGTACCTCTTCACCGCTACAGCCGTGATCCCGGGTAAGGTAAACTGGAGAGCCAACAGCTTGATTCAATGGCATGGGTTTCTGCGTGATCAGGCCCTGAATCATTGAATCAATCATTGAATCAATCATTGAATCAAGCTGTTGGCTCTCCAGTTTACCTTACCCGGGATCACGGCTGTAGCGGTGAAGAGGTACATCAGGAGGGAGCGACTTCACCAGTATAATTTTACTTACGCTTTTAACTTATGTTTTTATTGTAAGTGTACATCTATGAGGGTTTATTAAATAAACATACCTTTTGGAAAATTGGATTGCGCTATGTGCACCCTTATTTTCTTGCTTGTCACAAAAATTCACAGAGGCTTGTTGATAACAACATAACCAGAGATATGCAATAACTCCAGTAATATCTGGTAAGTAAATTCCTTCATTTCCTCACATTTTGGCTGCCAATTTTGTCAAAAGTGCACTGTATATCAAGTTTGAAAGACTTTCAGAATATATAAGCGCTATTAGTGTTTAAATATTTATGAACTTCTATGTGTATTGTCGGCAATGCAATAGCCGCGGGTAGTTTTAAATGAGTTTTTTTCCTTCAAAATGTCATTTTGCTGTCAGACTGTTCTAAACATGGGAAACATGCGCCCCTTTACAGGCTTACTATAGACACCCCCCAGCTACAAAATTTAAAGGGATATTACACTTTTATTGTTTGACTTTAAGCATTAATAAAATCACTGCTCCTGAAAAAACGGCCGTTTTTAAAACTTTTTTTTGCATTGATCCATGTCCCCTGGGGCAGGACCCGGGTCCCCAAACACTTTTTATGACAATAACTTGCATATTAGCCTTTAAAATTAGCACTTTTGATTATTCATGTTCGTGTCTCATAGACTTTAACAGTGTTTGCGTGTTCGAACAAACTTTTTTCCTGTTCGCTCATCCCTACTCTTGATGTACTGACTCCAGCCTCAGTCTACTCCTTGGGAAAGTCCCCAACACTTTTGAATGGCCTTTTCCTGACAATCCTCTCCAGGTCATCCCTGCTGCTTGTGCACCTTTTTTTCCGCACTTTTCTCTTCCACGTAACTTTCTATTAATGTGCTTTGATACAGCACTTTGGGAACATTCAACTTCTGTTGCAATTACCTTTCGAGGCTTTCCCTCCTTATGAAGGGTGTCAATGATGGTTTTCTGCACAACTGTCAGGTCAGCAGTCTTTCCCATGATTGTGATGCCTACTGAACCCGACTAAGAGACCATTTAAAGGCTCAGGAACCCTTTGCAGGTGTTCTGGCTTAATTAGCTGATTAGATTGGGACACTTTGAGCCTAGAATATTGCACCTTTTCACAATATTCTAATTTTCTGAGATTGTGGATTTGGGGTTTTCATGAGCTGTAAGCCATAATCATCACAATTATGACAAATCACGGCTTGAACTATCTTGCTTTGCATGTAATCAGTCTATCTCATATATTAGTTTCACCTTTTAAGTTGCATTAGTGAAATAAATGAACTTTAGCACGATATTCTAATTTTTCGAGTATCACCTGTATACTACAAAAATAAAAAATAAACATTGCTGTTCACCAGAAAAGTGTTCGCATGAATTTCAATGTTTTTTTTTTTTAGAAGCACGTGATTAGAGCCTGAGGCTCTAATTGGCTGCAAAAAAGGGTGCACTGCGCCCCAAACCCACCCAGTTGTGAGACATTGGTGAATGAATATTCCGAAGACCCAATTGGCCAGAAGGTGAAGATGGAGGCCGGGACATGGAAGAGACTGAGGGAGGAAGCAGCCGTCGATGGATTCAAACACGGCAAAGAGCCTGACCTGCACAGGGTAAGTGTGCCGACGTCCGGAGGGGGGTATGGTGCTCAGTGGTGGGCTGGAGTGATGGGGGGATGGGGTCCGGTCCATCTGCCCCCCCCCAACCGATGGAGCACCAGCCGCCACTGGATTGTAACTATTGTGGAAGACAATAGAACAATAAGAAAACTTCACCTCTCCCAAAACAGCTGAAATGTAAAGACTGATCAGGTCCATTAGAGATACACTATATTACCAAAAGTATTGGGACACCTGCCTTTACACACACATGAACTTTAATGACATCCCAGTCTTATCTCAGGGATGAATGTATTTTCCTTTTAAGATTATATCTTTTCCCACCCGGATAGGTCTCTCTCACCAACCTAGCAGCCGGTACGCAGCGCGAACAAGAAGTCTCTGCCACAGACTTGAATGAAGCAAAACCCATACGATCCTCTGCCACAGGATGTAGTAGTTTTCGATGAACAGCAAACACAGTACCAGAACCTTTAAGCTGACCCGGCAGTACTAGTGCGGTAGGGTAGTTTAGGATATATCCTCCAACCGAGTCACCAGGCCCTTCTTAAGACCAGCCTTGCATGGTCTCTTCCAAGATGGATCCTCCCCTGGATCTTCCCGATTGTCCGGCTTCTTCCCACAGGACAGACAGCTCAGGACCATCCCAGCGATAGCAGGCCCCAGACAAGCTTCTGGGTCTACCCGCACAGCTGCAGCAACGTAACACTCCAGGCCGGAGGGCTACGAGGTAGAACTCACTGACACATACCTCTAGGCCAGGAGGGCCACGAGGCAAAAAGACTCCCTAAAACATGGCGTCTGTCCCATAAATACCCTCTCCCAGAATGCAACTCGGAGGACCACCTTTGCCGAGTTATCTCCGGGACAGAAGAGCATTCATACACTTCAGCATGTTGCTTTTCCAACACTGACCCCTGGTGACAACGACACCCACAGGCGCAATGTGAAACTACACGCAACACAGCCAAACTGGAACAGAGGCTAAATCTGACAATAAACTGAATCTGAACTATGTACAGAACACATGACCCACTAAATTTACCTATAAGCGGTAGATTGAAAAATCTACCAGCGCTACATAAGTGCTGGAGCCCAAGTCATTACTAAGAAAACACAGATATCTTCTAGATTTTTGTCATTGTTTCTGTGTGCTGTAATGTCTGTTTCTGATGTGTTTAACCCCTTCAATACCAGACACTTTCACCCCCTTCCTGTCCAGGCCAATTTTCAGTTTTCAGCGCTCTCACACTTTGAATGACAATTACTCAGACACATTTCTCTTTGTTTCTGTTATACAATTTTGCAAATAAATAATCTTTCTTCATATATTTAGACCAAAATGTATTCTGTTTAATTTCTTTGGTGAAAATACCCCAAATCAGTGTATATTATTTGTGTGAAAGTTATAGAGTCTACAGACTATGGGATATATTGTATATGTGAAAATTGATCAATCCTGATGTAGTGACGGACGATCTCATTTCGTGAGGCCCTAAAATGTACTGATTAAAACTCTGACCCCGATGTTCATTGTGTTTGTATTGTTCTTCTTGCAGACAGTGAAAACTGCATGAAATGTCCTGATGAAGAATGGCCAAATGAGAAGAAGGATCGGTGTGTTCCAAGACTGGTGGAATTTCTCTCCTACACTGACACCATTGTTGTAGTATTTTCGGCTGTCTCCATTCTCTGTTGTCTTCTGACTGGTTTAATATTGGTGATATTTATACATTACCAGGACACCCCCATTGTTAAAGCTAATAACCGGAACCTGAGCTATCTTCTCCTGGTCTCCATCATGCTGAGCTTTCTCTGTGTCTTCTTATTCCTCGGCCATCCAGTAGATGTGACCTGCATGCTCCGTGTCACCTCTTTTGGTGTCATCTTCTCAGTTGCGGTCTCTTCTCTACTTGCCAAAAGTATCATGGTGTGTATTGCTTTTAAAGCCACCAAACCTGGGAGTCCCTGGAGGAAATGGATGGGAGCCAAACTACCCACTTTTATCATTTGTGTCTTATCACTGGTTCAAGTCTTAATCTGTGTCACTTGGTTGTCTATTTCTCCTCCCTTCCAGGATTGGGACACTCACTCTTATCGGGGGAAGATCATCATTCAGTGTAATGAGGGTTCAGTTATTGGCTTCTACTCTGTCCTGGGATATATGGGGCTTCTGGCAGCTGTGAGTTTCGTTATCGCTTTTTTAGCCAGGACATTACCGGACAGTTTTAATGAGGCCAAGTACATCACCTTCAGCATGCTGGTGTTCTGCAGTGTCTGGATTGCCATGATCCCGGCCTATCTGAGTACCAGAGGAAAATACATGGTGGCTGTGGAGATTTTTGCTCTAATAGCCTCAAGTTCTGGACTTCTTGGTTGTATATTTTTCCCAAAATGTTACATAATTCTGTTCAGACCTGACCGGAACACAAAAACTCTTATCCACTAATAAGTATGGAGCAACGCTGGGTTACCAGTAGTTATAGCATTATCTCTATTATTGTTAATTGTAGTATTTTGCTAATGTATTGAGAATGAACATTATTAAATCTGAACATTTCATACTTACCTCTTAGGTGGACGGTGGGTTTAATTTTTGTTCTGCACACTGCTGGGATCAGACATGTTGGGTTTGTTGGAATCCTTGTCTCCTGTGGAGTGTAGTGGTTCCTCCCACCAGCTGTTATATCATTAGAGAATAGTGTGGACACTTAGTGAGGAGGAACCACAGAGACCAGAGGGGGACAAAGTATCAAAAACAACCTAAAGTGTCAAATACCTGAGACACCCATCAACCTTCAAGAAAGGGAAGATGTCACCCACCGCCTTCCAGAATGATCAACAATAATGCAATTTTAGTTTAGTGGGATCAAATATCTATGTAGTTGAATCTGTCTATATTAATAATTATATTTTGATTGGTGAATTCTAAAATGATTATTAATACGAGTTAAAGTTGATGAGAGCAAGTTCTCAGTAATTTCACATTTTAAGTGATAGGTTGACTTCATTTTAAAGAACTTTTATGTTAAAGGATCTAATCAGGGCTTTTTTTTTCTCAGAGATTAGGTGCAGGAACTCCCGTCTCCCAAGTCACCCCTTGTCTCTGCCCCCTACCCACCTCCAAGCACAATCCCTTGTCTCCGCCCCCTACCCACCTCCAAGTACCATCCCTTGTCTCCACCTCCAAGCACCATCAGTTTTCTCCACCCCTTACCTACCTCTAAGCACCATCCCTTGTCTCTGCCCCCTACCCACCTCCAAGCACCATCCCTTGTCTCTGCCCCCTACCCACCTCCAAGCACTAAGCCTTGTATCCACCACCTACCCACCTCTAAGCACCCTTCCTTGTCTCCACCACCTACCCACCTCCAAGCACCATTCCTTGTCTCTACCCCCTACCCACCTCCAAGCACCATCCCTTGTCTCCACCTCCTACCCACCTCCAAGCACCATCCCTTGTCTCCACCTCCTACCCACCTCCAAGCACCATCCCTTGTCTCCCCCCCCTACCCACTTCTAAGCACCATCTCTTGTCTCCACCCCCTACCCACCTCCAAGCACCAACCCTTGTCTCCACCCCCTACCCACCTCCAAGCACCATCCCTTGTCTCTGCCCCCTACCCACCTCCAAGCACTAAGCCTTGTCTCCACCACCTACCCACCTCTAAGCACCATTCCTTGTCTCCACCACCTACCCACCTCCAAGCACCAACCCTTGTCTCTACCCCCTGCCCACCTCCAAGCACCATCCCTTGTCTCCACCCCCTACCCACCTCTAAACACCATCCCTTGTCTCCACCCCCTACCCACCTCCAAGCACCATCCCTTATCTCGACTCACTACCCACCTCCAAGCACCATCCCATTTCTCCACCCCCTATCCACCTCCAAGCACCATCCCTTGTCTCTACTTCCTACCCACCTCCAAGCACCATCCCATTTCTCCACCCCCTATCCACCTCCAAGCACCATCCCTTGTCTCCACTTCCTACCCACCTCCAAGCACCATCCCTTGTCTCTACACCTTACCCACCTCCAAGCACCATCCCTTGTCTCCACCCCCTACCCACCTCCAAGCACCATCCCTTGTCTCCACCCCCTACCCACCTCTAAGCACCATCCCTTGTCTCCACCCCCTACCCACCTCCAAGCACCATCCCTTATCTCCACTCACTACCCACCTCCAAGCACCATCCCATTTCTCCACCCCCTATCCACCTCCAAGCACCATCCCTTGTCTCTGCCCCCTACCCACCTCCAAGCACTAAGCCTTGTCTCCACCACCTACCCACCTCTAAGCACCATCCCTTGTCTCCACCCCCTACCCACCTCCAAGCACCATCCCTTATCTCCACTCACTACCCACCTCCAAGCACCATCCCATTTCTCCACCCCCTATCCACCTCCAAGCACCATCCCTTGTCTCTACTTCCTACCCACCTCCAAGCACCATCCCATTTCTCCACCCCCTATCCACCTCCAAGCACCATCCCTTGTCTCCACCTCCTAACCACCTCCAAGCACCATTCCTTGTCTCCACCCCTACCCACCTCCAAGGATCATCTCTTGTCTCCGCCCCTGCCCACCTCCAAGCACCATCCCTTTTCTTTGCTTCCTTCCCACCTGCAAGCACCATCCCTTGTCGCCACCCCTTACCCACCTCCAAGCACCATCCCTTGTCTCCGCCCCCTACCCACCTCCAAGCACCATCCCTTGTCTCCACCCCCTACCCACTTCCAAGCACCATCCCTTGTCTCCACCCCTACCCACATCCAAGCACCATCCCTTGTCTCCACCCCCTACCCACTTCCAAGCACCATCCCTTGTCTCCACCCCTACCCACATCCAAGCACCATCCCTTGTCTCCACCCCCTTCCCACCTCCAAACACAATCTCTTGTCTCCACCCCTACCCACCTCCAAGCACCATTCCTTGTCACCACCCCTACCCACCTCCAAGGACCATCTCTTGTCTCCACCCCTACCCACTTCCAAGGACCATATCTTGTCTCCATCCCTACCCACCTCCAAGCATCATTCCTTGTCTCCACCCCCTACCCACCTCCAACCACCATCCCTTGTTTCCACCCCCTACCCACCTCCCAGTACCACCCTTTTTTTAGAAAAAAAAGAACCAAGTATTGTTTTGTGGTGCTAAGAAATCTGTATGGAATTTGGTAATTATAATAAGAAAAGCAGTAAAAAGGATCCCAGCCAGCAATAATAGCCCCCAAGCAAAAATAGATCCCCTGCAATAATAGTCACCCTCAACTATAATAGATCCCCCTCCAGCAACAATAGACTGCTTGCAACAAAATACCCGACTATCCTCAGGGTGATGAGCGGCTGTACAGGTGTGTCTCATAGGGGATGGTAACCAGACACACGTGGGTGCAGTCGATGGAATTAAAGTGGGGAGAACAAAAAGGGCCACATAGCATAATTCCGTTAGGGTACACAATAAGATGCAATGAGGTTAGAAAACTTACATTTAGCAGATAAAAACAGCGCTTTTTCTAAAAACAAATGGCAGCAGTAGATCCCTCCCAGCAACAATTGACCACCAGCAACATAAGAACCCCCAAGTAACAATAGACTCCTGCCTTGACAATAAATCCCCCCAGCAACAATAAACCCCCCAGCAGCCAGCAACAATAGACCCCTCCCTCAACAGTAGATCCCTCCCAGCAACAATTGACCCACTAGCAATATAAGATGAGGGTCTTGTGTTGCTAGTGGGTCAATTGTTTCTGGGGGCAGCAACAATAGACCCCAACAATAGATCCCCTAGCAGCTGGCGTCATCGAACCCTTCAGCACACCCCACTATTTCCGGTCACTGCATACAGTCAGGGCTGGAGGTGCTGGAACTGTACTCCCCCCACACTCCCGCTTAAAAAAAGCCCTAAAAGTATTTTTCCTTGTATAAAATTCTGTGAAAACTGTTGCCACAAGGGAGAGTTCGGCTTTCCCATTCAATGCTGCAGAGATACTCCTACCCCACACCTCTCCAGATCCTGATATGAACATCTCTGAAACAAACAACAGGTTCCAGGTGCTCATTGATTAATCAGAGGTTTTATTCTGAAGAAGTCATTAAACTTCAGAATTACAACAACCAAGGAGCTCAATGCACTTTTCACTGGAGGGTCATACTCATAAGGGCCCTGTAAGGAGGTATGTGGGCAAGCTCTAAGATCTCCTGGTCAGACGTGTCAAAGGCAAAGCTTGAAGGAGAAGTACTGGTGAAGCTTGTTTGGTTGTTCTTCTCCTGTGGATCCCAGGAGTGTAGTCCGTTCTGCACCCCTGTGACCTTTTTTCAGCAGATAGCGGGTTGAAGCCTGTCAGCTGACATCACAGAGCCAGTCCAGGCTCGGGCTAGAACGCAGCCATATGGTGGGGATCCGCCCACATGCCTGGACCGACACCAGGCTCAGGCTCTCAGCGGCCGCTGACGCCCCCTCCCCCCCCCCCACAGCCCAGCACTGGGGGGGCAGAGCAGAGAGCCGGTGACTGACAGTTACCAGCTCTCTGCTCTTGGAGTGTCTGAGAACTGAGTGATTAGCAGGTGTTTGATCGCTCAGTTCTCAGCCTTAGAGCTGGCGGGGGACAGGAGTAGCATCGGACCAATGCTGCACCCACTTAGGTAAGTATCATTCTTTAAAAAAAAAAATCCTTTACTTCTCTTTTAAGGGTAGATTTAGACATGTGTCTAAATCTAGAGATACAGGATGAGAGTAAAGCAATACAGGATGAGAGTCTATTGGACAGTATTTGTGTTAAGATCTTGAGATCGTTGTTAATTAAAGAGATAGGACGATAGTTAGGCACCAAAGTTGAATCCTTACCAGGCTTAGGTATAACCGATATATAAGCCAGGTTTAGGGCTTTGTCCAGGGGAGAACCAGACCTGAGAGAATTAAAGAATTTGACCATATATGGGGCAAGGGTGGTGGCAATTTTTTTGTTTAAGCTGTTTTATTACTTCAAGGACTTCCGCTTCAGATATCGGCTCGTCCAGGAGGTCAGGATGTTTCATTGAAAGTTTTGGGAAAGGGATATTATTTAGGAGTTCATCTATGGTAGGTTGAGTACTTAAATGCTTGTTTTTATATAAAGTGGTGTAGAATTCTTGGAACATTTCCATGATGCAGTGTGGGTTTTGAGTCAACTCCCCCCCATCTGAGCTCGTATCTTTGGAAAGTTAAGGGATCGGGGTTTGGGGGAAAGTTTCACTGCCAATTTGGCTCCTATTTTGTCTTTCTGGGAGTAGAATTGTGCTCCTGACCATCTCAGATGTTTCTCAGCTTCGGTGGTCAGAGCAAGTTCAAGGACATTCGGGCTGCTTCAAGGGATTCCAAAGACTCTCTCGGGATTATGTTTATGGGCCTTACTTAAGGATTGGAATTCCCTGGTGAGTTTGTTGATATCTGCCTTGCTTTCCTTTTTAAGTCTTGAGGTGATTTGGATAATCTTTCCCCTAATCACTGCCTTGTGGGTAGCCCATAGGGTTTCTGGGGAGATGGAGTCACTATTGTTCAGGAGGAAGTATTCTTGTATTTCTCATGTGAGGATCATGCATTGCACTGGGTCACTTAAGAGCCCTTCATTGAGGTGCCATATAAATTTTGTGTTGGGGTTGTGGGTATGCTGTATGTATAAAAGAACCATAGAGTGGTCGGACATGGTGGTGTCCCTGATGATCTCTTTGGTGGCTGATGGAATGTTGTGGGACTGAATAAAAATGTGATCAATTCTAGTGTAAATTTGGTGTGGTGCAGAGTAGTGCGTGTAGTCTTTGGATCTTGGGTTCAGTTCCCTCCAGATGTCTACTAGGCCCACAGAGTACAGTGTGGAGGCTATCTTGGTGCTCTGTTTTGGAGGTTTCTTTGGCCGAGAGGGGCCTGACCCCGATGTGTCAAGGGATTGATCGAAGGGAAGGTTTGTGTCACCTCCCATGATTATTTCCCCTTCCAACTGTGGACCCAGTGTGGACATCATGGAGGAAAAGAAGGCTGCCTGGCCTTTATTTGGGGCATAGTAAGATACAAACTAATACTGTGTGCCTTCTATAGAGCCCTTTACTAAAATGTATCTGCCTGCTTGGTCTCTTATGGTGTCTGTTAGGGAGAATTTCAGGTTTTCAGAGAAGCATATGGCCACTCCCTTGGTTTTATTACCTGCATTGGAGAGGTAAAACTGGGGGTAGTTACCATGTAGGAAGGAGGGGTTGAACGAAGACGGGAAATTAGTTTCCTGTAATAAGAGGACTTCAATCTTTTGAGATTGGTAGTGTTTAAAAAGTTTTTGTCTCTTAATTGGGGAATTTATCCCCTGGACATTGTGAGTAGCAATACATAGGAGGGAAGATGTGTTGGTGTCAGAGTGCATGGATCAGAGGGGGGGATGTACGCATAAATCTTTGGGTTCTTACCCTGACCTCCTGAAGTGGATTATAGATCATGGTTACCGATGTCCAAGGGCTTAGATGATGCTTCTGCGGGCATTGTGAAGAGCCTCTGGGTGACCTGGAACAAGAGAGGGAAGGGTTATAAGGGGGGGAGACAAGGCTGATCCTAAGGAAGATAGACAAGGCATGTCAAAAACATTATACGTAACAATATAACAGGCAATAAAAATGCAGCTTAATTAGAACCAAATTCCCCTTGCAGGGAGAGGGGGCTGCCATCCTCTCCCCACAAGTTTTTCCCAAAAAGGTAACCCCAACCAGGGGGGTCGTTTGGCAGTCTCCAAGTGGAGGGAAAACGCCACTCCAAGACAGATGGAGGCGAAGTGCGGCCGCTCCAGCCATTCCGCCAGGAAAAATACTAAAAAAAGTGAAAGGCAATAGAAAAATAAAAAATCAAAGACTGTGTAAGCAAAGATTATAGGCAGCAACCTAGGATTAGTATATTATGAGTGTTTTTGAATAAAAGGACATAATAGTGCCGTCATTGTGGAATGACCACACATCTTTGGTCCGAGATTCCTGTCTCCTTTCCCCAGACAAAATGTGAGGGAAGGGAAAGGGAAATCAGCTTTAGAGCCACCAAGAGGGTGAACAGATCGTCATGAAACTGACTATAGGAAGTCTTTTTCCCCCCTGTAAAAGAGGAGGTTACAAATTCACATCAGAATATGTTAGGATTGGGTAGTGTCCTTCAGGGTCTGAAAACCCAGGTAGTAAGAGAACAGCAGGGAATCCAGGTCTGTGTAGTAGAGATTTGGGGTGGTTATCGTTCTGACGTTATTGGATGTGGAACAGGGCTAGTCCATGTAAGGTGGGTCGTGATGACTTGGGAAGCCATTTGACCAGAGATCGGTCAGTAAAGTCCCGGAAGGAAAATAAAAGATGAATTGCAGGATTCTCGTTAAGGTGGACGTCCATCTTTAGATCTCTTAGCTTGTTGTTTGCTCCATAGGGGTTGAATAGGGCTTGAGGGGGGAGGCCTTTTCGTGGAGATTGGAGTCTTGGGGTCCGGTGCCAGGGCAGGAGATTGGGAGATGAGGCCCAGTTGAAGTAGCAGGCATTCTCCGTTCACAAAGTTTGCGAAGCTGTACGATTTATTTTACCTAATGGTAAAGTCATAAGGGGAGGATCGGGGGAGGAAATATTACAAGATCAGTTTTAGCATGACATTCGTACTGATATGTCGCTCAGTAAATTTGTGATACGTGAGGAGATCAAGGTGGTAAGCCGGGGAGTATAGAAATAGATCTGGGTTTTGTTGATGTAGAGGTGGAATTGGAAGCTGTGGAAGACTTCAGGGAAGAGGATTAGATGTAGAATAGGAGGCCCATCAACTGGCCCAGGGAAGAGGATTAGATAGAGAATAGGAGGGGCCCATTGACAGAGCCTTGTGGTACCCCAACAGAAAGAGGAAGAGGATTGGAGTAGAAAGAGTTGTAGGTGACCATGAAGGTACGCTGAGATAGGTAGGAGGAGATCCAGGAAAGAGCAGAGTCGTGGAGGCTAAGCGAGTAGAGTTTATTGAGTGGGTGGTCGACTGTGTCAAAGGCAGCAGAAAGGTCTAAGAGTATGAGTATGGAGTAAAATCCATTGGTTTTAGCAGTTAGTAGGAATTCCATGAGTTTTAGTAGAGCAGTTTCAGTGGAATGTTGTGGGTGGAAGCCAGACTGTAGGGTGTCGAAAAGGTTGTTGTCATTGAGGCAGCAACTTATATGGTTGTGGACAAGGAATTCAAGAAGCTTGGAGGCACCAGGAGCAGAGAGGTGGGTCTTAAGTTATTTAAACAGGTGGGGTCCAGTGAGGGTTTTCTCAAGTATGGGGGTCACCAGTGCATGTTTGAGCGAGGTAAGAAAGGTGGAGAGATTGAAGATGTGAGTTACAAAGAGTGGGATAGAACAGGAAAGGGGCTGTTGTAGTTGTGAGGGGAGAGAGTCCAGGAGACAGGTAGAGAGGTGAGCCTCAGAAAGGAGTTTGGCAACTTCCTCAGGGTAAGAGGATTGAAGGAGGAAAGTATTGAATGTGTTGTTGAACCTGTTATGTTGGATGGAGGAGACACTAATCAATACTGATCAATGTGGTCTGATGGCAGGGAAGGCTTCCCGCCATAAAACACAATAGCACAGCGGGAGTGTCCCCCCCATACTCCTCAAATCTGCATTATGTACTGCACCTTATAGGGGGCAAAAGACACAAAAGCAGCAATATTTGGATGTTCAACACCAACAGCAAACTAGGACCACAATGTACACATTGAACATCACTTTACAATTATTTAATAATTCTAGTTATAAAAAATATTATTACTATTAATGTTATTATTATTATTATTATTGCTATTTTTTTTTTTATTTGTATCTAATTCCTATTCACATAAACGAGGTGGTGAATGAATAGGTGAAGTGAAGGAGACATAGTAAGACTTGAATGATGGGAGTTTGTATTGGAATAGTGATGAGTAAATTTGGCGTCTGTTTCCTGGGGAATCCGGCAGAAACTTTCATCCAGTAAAATATCACATTTTGTTCTTTGGTGACTTAGTTATTGTTTTGTTGTATTGTGAATGGAGCGGTCCCACCACTGTAATCATGTGCCGGTCTTGTGGGGTCTCTAGGGGGCGCTCAGCTCAGGTGTCAGTAGTCCTGGGAGAACGGCACACAGAAGGTTTACAATCACTCTAATAATGGAGAACGATGTCTCCGGATTTACTATTCTCTGCAATGTTAGAAATCTCACCAGCATATGGTAACCAGCCTCCGGAATATCACCTATCAGGGGAATCCAACACAACACGGAGAATAAAGATAGAACCGGTTTCCAGTATCAGCAATGCTGAGAGAAATAAAAGTTATAAAGTTTAGTTGTTTTTTTGTTTTTATATATTCTGAATATATTGTAGATACAAAAATTACAAAATAATATAATTGTTATTAGTATGTAAAATATTAAGAAAATGTATATGATAATTAAAGATAAAATGTTCTGTTCAATAAAATAGCAATAATAATAATAATAATAATAATAATAATAATAATAATAATAATAATAAATGTGACACATATAAAGTAAATATTGGACTTGTGATTTGTGAAGAAGGTTCTGTAATATAGATGGAAGTTTTGTTGCTATTATCTTCTTATCCACTGCAGTTCTCACTCCTGTACACCGCTTACGGCGCAGAGCAATGCTCACATTTCCCTATCAACCTTTTGATTCAGCAATAACTTTGTAATAAAAGTAATACAAATACTTTTTCGTAGGACAAAAAATAAATACATTTGTGCTCATAAGTTTACATACCCTGGCAGAATTTATGATTTCTTGGCCATTTTTCAGAGAATATGAATGATAACACAAAAAACTTTTCTTTCACTCATGGTTAGTGTTTGGCTGAAGCCATTTAATATCAATCAACTGTGTTTACTCTTTTTAAATCATAATGACATCAGAAACTACCCAAATGACCCTGAACAAAAGTTTACATACCCCAGTGATTTTGGCCTGATAACATGCACACAAGTTGACACAAAGTGGTTTCAATGGCTATTAAAGGTAACCATCCTTGGGGTGTGGCTTGGATGGCAGCGGGAACGGACGCACGGCACTGAAGCTCCTCATCTGGCCTGCCTGCTCTGCCATAAAACAAAACCTATTGCCTGCACCATCATGGGCAAACCTAAAAAAAACAAGGAAACCAAGACCCAGGGACTCAGCACTAGGTCCTCCTCTGCTCCGCCGCCGCTCATTACGGAATACTTCAGCCAGGAAGCTTTGGCAGGATACCACGAGGCCAAGATGGCGCCGGCCACCTCCTCCATAACCTCTCCTCCCGCACTCACATCCCCGGGAGGCGGGAGTCACAGGTATGGATCAGAGGGGAACCTCATAGCGGCGTGCAACATGGGCCTCCCCCCCGCTCTCAGGTTGGGGTCCCAGCTCCTGTCAGCGGCCATCCTATGGACTGCCTCTCCCAGCCGCTTCCCCCCTGCCTAGTGGCGCCGACCTTGTCCTTCACAGACACCTCTCCTCCAAGCACTCCTTTGGGAGTTGGGAGTCACAGAAGCAGCACGGAAGGCATCGCTACAACTATCCGCTCTGCAGACCCCCCTCCCGCCCTCATGCAGGGGCCCCCACTGCCCACAGTGATCGCCCACTGGATAGCCTCTCACAGCCGTTCCCCTCCCTGTCTTGTGGAGCCTGCACCTTCCATGTTAGCCCAGACCATCCATCCATCCACATCCTGGAACTCCCTCACCCCTGACAGGGATCAGTGTTCTTTGCCACAGCGATCCCAGGTGTGCAAAGACAGATCAGCTTCTTCTCTCCCACACCAGGGGGATTTACCCCCCACCACAGCCTACACTCAGCCCCCACAAGCTATGGGGCAGCAAGGGACTCACTCCCATCAGGGACATGCAAGGGCCCTCCCGCTAAGGCAAAACACAATGTGCCAAATGCCTATCAAGCATCCCTGGGTGATTACGCTGTGCAGGCAGCCAGAGTAGTCCCTGCATGAGGCACCCAGGCACAGATAGCCATGGACTCTGACACGGACCCTGAGACATACACCTCCTGGCGAGACTATGTCCGCTGCATTCCCACAAAACAGGACTTCCATATGCTCATTCTGGAGGTGCGGGGGACCTGCAGATCGGTGATTAACATGTTACGGACGGACCTGCACCATCTCTCCACCAAGGTTTCATGACTAGAAGAAGATGGTGGTGACCTCAGGCTCAAAATCTCCCAAATACACTTCCAACTCTCTTCGCAAGCATCCATCCTCCGGGACGTTCATCGACACCTCGAGGACCTGGATAATAGCGGCTGGGCGCAACAATATCAGGGTCCGAGGCTTCCCCGAGGCGACTCAAGACGAGGACCTACCTATCACCCTTCAAGCTATCTTCAACAACATCCTGATCAGCCCAGGACACCAAAAAGTCAAGTTAGATCGGGCCCACCATGCCCTCCAGCCTCAAGGGCCTGGGTCCAGACCTCGAGATGTGATATGCAGTGCCCACAACTTCACCCTCAAGGAAGAAATCATAAGGCTCGCAACATGCACTCTATCGACTTTTATGGTGCCCCCATCCAGCTTTTCCCAGATTTGTCCTGGGAAATTTGTCTCCAGCAGAGACGTTCTCTACAACCGCTCCTTTCACTACTGAGGGAACATGATTTCAGATACCATTGGGGTTTCCCCTTTAGATTTACGGCAAAGAAAGACGGAAGATCCACCTCACTTAGATTCCCGGAAGAACTCCAGTCCTTCTGCAGAGACCTGAACATTCCTGTACCACCTACTTCCGGCTGGGACACCTTGCCAGTTCCCCCACCACGTCCGGCCTCCTGGACCCAGGTCGCTGGAAGAAAACACGCGGGGACCCGTCCCTCTGGCTCCTCTCCATCCTCCTGTATGCATTTACTCTTTGCTTCTAGAGTGAATACTTGATCCCTGATGATCTGAAAACTGGTTGGCCTCACAGACCCCATGCCAGGGTCACTAGATAAGATCTGATCATACACTCTCTTACACTCACACTTGCTGGTTTCCACCCCCCCAGGGGTCGATTCACTAAGGAGGAATCCTACCCATTCCCTTTGTTTGGTGTGGGCCCCCCTTCCCCGGTGCCCCTCTAGGGGGGCATCGGCTCAGGGGAATCACCTATGTTAAATTTTTTAGATCCTCTGATTCCACTCCCCCTCCCCCCATTCACTCATGAGCGGTTGGCTCGCTAAAATGTTCCTAGGTTATAATTACAGTTGTAGTTAAAGACAGAATTATAGTTATGCACATTAGCTGGGTGCAGGTTTATTCCCAACTACATAGGCAGGCAGGCCTGGGAGCGCACCGTATCTCCCTTGGTCATGCAACCTCTTCCCCCAGGGGCTCCCCAAATGGCTTCCTGCTTGGCAGTATTGTTCTGTTTGTTAACTCCCGATGTTTTTTTTTTCAGCATCCCTGTCGGTGGTGGTCCTTCGGAGACCCCCAACATGCCACCTTTTTTAGGTGGGTTATACTTTGTGATATTAACAATAGTTGAATTTTTGTGTTACGTTTTTGTGATATATGTTTTGACCACTCTTCTCTGCCCTCTCCTTTTCTCCTTTCCTCTGCTTCCCCACCTTTTTTCTCTTCTACCTCTAATTCTTTTGGGCGTCCTCTACCTGTGGGACGTGAACCCTGGCAGCCCAGCCCTGGTCCTCCGTTATGAGATCACCCTAGAAAAGCAACAGATGGATGCCCTGACCTTTTGGCGTATGACTACCTGGATGGGTAAGCGAATGCATTTCCTGCTTCTCTATCTGCCATGATTGACATACTGTCGCTAAATGTAAAAGGCCTTAACGCCAATGTTAAGCGCAGTCTAGCCCTCCGTGAGTTCAAAAGTTCCACGGCAGACATTAACTTTATCCAGGAGACCCACCTTGATAAATCTGGCACTATGACATTTGCCCTCCAACACTATCCCCAAATATACCTTGCCTCCAACCCACATAAACGGGCAGGCATAGCGATCCTATTTAAACAAGGTTCTCCCTTCCAATTACACTCCCTGCTTGAAGACCCATTAGGCCATTACCTCATCCTCCGGGGCTCCTGGAAGGGTTCCAACCTCACTCTATGTAATATTTATGCTCCAAATGTCAACCAGAACTCTTTTTTAACCAAAGTATATAAACGCTTATTTGCAACACCCCACCAGTATCTGGTTATAGGAGGAGATTTTAATCTGCCCTACTCCCCGAACATGGATAGGCTTTCTATGAGTCCTGGAAAAGCTTCCCTAGTGGCTGATAAGAAATCCACCCTCTTTCGCCAATTAACTAGGAGACACGCCCTATTTGATGCCTGGCGTACCATGTACCCATCAGCTAAGCAATTTACCTTCTATTCCCATCCCCACAAATCCCACTCATGTCTGGATTATTTTTTTGTTAATGCCCCGACTCTACGAGCTTGTACAGGATCGGATATCCAAGCAATTTCTTGGTCGAATCACGCCCCGATCAAAATCTCCTTAGCGCTGTCTCCGGGATCCTTCTGAGTCTGTCAATGGCGCCTTAACGAGTTTCTGCTTAAACATGACCCCTCTAGAGTGGAACTTGAGCAAATTTTGAAGTACTACTTCGCGGAGAATATCTCTCCCGAGGTATCTCCCGATTCCATATGGGAAGGACACAGAGCAGTCTTTCGGGGCCAGTGCATTTCGCTCTTCACTGCCCTAAAACGTAATGCCAATAAGACTAGACAGTTGCTATTAGATCAACTCCGGCAACTGGAGACACGCTTGCTGTCCTCCCTTTCCCTGCATACGCTCAGGGCACTGGTGAGTACCAGAGCTAGTTTACGGGATCTGAAACTGGGAAAGACGGAGAAAGCCTTTATCCACCTGCGCCATACCTTCTATGATAAAGCTAATAAACCGCACACCCTTTTAGCGAGACAACTCCACGAAAGGACAGCTGACTCCTTATCTACCTATATTAAACATGCAAATGATACCCTCCAATCTCATCCCTCTAAAATTGCCCAACTCTTTCATGATTACTACTCCACTTTATATAATGACCCGAGTGTTCCACATAACCCTCCCTCTCCTACTCTAGCCCAAGCCATCCATTCCTATTTGGCAGATTGTGATCTCCCAGCTCTTTCACCTTCTGCCCTGGCCATCCTTAACTCCCCTATTTCAGAGGAGGAGGTGGCTGATACCAATAAATCTCTCCCGAACAACAAAGCCCCAGGACCTGACGGTCTACCATACCTCTACTATAAAACCTTCCTCCCACTTCTTCTGCCCTATATTACTCTCCTGTTTAATTCCTTCATGGCCAACACACCCATTCCGAGAGATATGCAGACTTCTTTCCTTACAATGATTCCCAAACCAGGAAAGGACCATACACTGTGTTCTAATTACAGGACGATTGCTCTCCTGAATACAGACCTAAAAATTTTTACTAAGCTACTGGCAAATAGGCTAAATAACTTCATGCCTCTACTGATACACAAAGATCAAGTGGGGTTTATACCCCTTCACCAGGCGGGTGAGTTATTGATCTTGTGGAAGTAGAAAACAGGAACAGGTCTGAGGCATTGCTTCTAAGCCTAGATGCAGAAAAGGCCTTTGAAAGGCTGGGCTGGCCCTTCCTCTTTGCTTCTCTTTGACGAGCTGGTATTCAGGGCCCCTTCTTCCAAGCCATTACCCATTTATACACATCCCCTTCCACCCTAGTCAAGACTCAGTTCGCCACCTCATCTATCCTACCTATCACTAATGGTACCTGACAGGGCTGTCCACTCTCTCCTCTCCTCTATGCATTGAACCCCTTGCAGCTCATATTAGACAAAATCCAAATATTCATGGCATCCCAGTCCGGATTAGGGACTTTAAGATTTCCTTATTTGCGGATGATGTCCTGCTCACCCTAACCCAACCTCTTATCTCCCTCCCGAATTTACATGTAGAATTGGACCAATACAACACACTTTTTAAGCTACAAAATTAACAATTCCAAGACTGAAGCCCTCCCCCTCAATATAACTCCACAGACGCTGTCGGCCCTTTCCCAAACATTTAATTACTCATGGAAGACATCCACCCTAAAATATCTCGGAGTCCACCTTACACCCTCTTTTGAAGCTTTATATAAGGCCAACTTCCCTCAACTATATGCGTCTATCAAGGCATCCTTAACTAAATGGAAAACCCTAAAGCTATCCCTCTTTGGTCGTTTGGCAAACATTAAGATGGCGATCCTGCCCAAACTCCTTTACCTCTTCGAGACACTTCCTATCCCTATCCCAGCCGCACACTTCAGAACACTTCAAAATGATCTGCTAAAAAATTTTTCAAGAACTACAAGAGGCATAGGATTGCCAGATCCATACTATATGCCCCTTGCAACCAAGACGGCCTCGCATTTCCCAATATAGCCAAGTACTACTTAGCTGCCCAACTACTCCCGATCGCTTCCTGGTGTACCCTTCATGCATATAATAGGTGGACTCAAATTAAAAAGCTGTGGCTAGCTCCTACCCACCCAAATTCCATGCTATGGAGTACAGATGTGGCTCTTGGTAAGTCCCAACTGTTAGGGCCAATGACGCTTGTACGAACGCTGTGGCGACGCGCTAAATCATTGTGCCCGCTCACCTCCGCTGCTTCCCTGGTCAGTTCCTTCCTGTTCACTCCCAATGATAGTTTGACCTCAAGGATGTCTCAATTCTGGATGGACATTGCCTTGTTTTGGTACAGTCAGTTGGTGGATACCAGAACCAGAACCAGAACATTAAGATCATTCCAGGATCTGAAAGATGCCTTTTATCTGCCCAGACAGGCTTTCTTTAGTTACCTACAAATCCACCACTTTGCACAATCTTTTGCACCGAATTTACAATTCTCCCCCCTGACCGAATTGAGGGAATATTCGTCCCCCAAAGGTATGATATCGCGCACCTACCAACTCCTGCTGACAGATGTATCATCAACAGGACCTCAACATAACTATATGCGCAAATGGGAGCAGGCCCTGGGTGAGGCCATACCCTTGAAGACATGGCAGCTCATTTGGTCACAAGCCTCTAAGAGCTCTATATGTACTTTATACAAAGAGAACCAATACAAAATCTTACTTCACTGGTACCAAACCCCTGACCTGCTCCATTCTATATACCCATCTGCAGATCGCCGTTGCTGGCGCTGTAGCAGAGAGGTGGGGACGCTGTATCATATCTACTGGACTTGCCCACTGATCACCCCTTACTGGCAGATGGTACAATCTCTTTTCCAATCTATCTTTGACGCATGGGTACCACTAGACCCTAAAATTTACTTTTTAGGCCTCCCCCCTCCTTCCTTCTCTAAAACCTCCAAAAAACTCCTGGCTCAAGTACTAACGGCCGGGCGATGCTTGATAGCCCTAAAATGGAAAAAGAGGGAACCTCCCTCTCTGTTTGAGTTGCACACCAGGATTAGGGACGTCAAACAATACTCTTTACAAACACAACCGAATATGGGAGCTGTGGAATATGCTAGAAGCTCCCAAGACCAGCTGAATTTAGGGTTGATCCCCCCCAGACAGCGCGGAGGCCCAGGGCCGGGTGGATGTCCTCATCTCTCATATCTACCTCTAACCCCCTCTTCTCTTCCTACCAGCACCCCTCTTAGTCCTCCTGTCTCTACATAACCTCTCTACTCTCTTTTTCTCCCTTCCCTTTTGCTATAGATGTACATCTGAGCAAGCTGGAAATAAGTGGTAGCTTTGAGTCATTGACTCATACCCCATTGTTCCTTCGCGGATATGCATTGTTTTCCTCCTTTTTTTATTTTATTTTATTTCCTTCTTGTTAAACATGCCTCGGTCATATCCTGATACTAGTAACAATGTGTATGAATAGTCCGCTTGATGTATACCACCTGTCATATAGCAAGACCTTTTCATCCTTTTTTTTTCTGTGTGTCTTTTTATGTTGAAAAAAATGGAAAATTAATAAAATTGTCAGTTTTCAAAAGGTAACCATCCTCATCTGTGATCGGTTTGCTTGTGATTAGTGTGTGTGTGTATAAAAGGTCAATGAGTTTCTGGACTTCTGACAGATCCTTGCATCTTTCATCCAATGCTGCACTGATGTTTCTGGATTCTGAGTCATGGGGAAAGCAAAAGAATTGTCAAAGGATCTGCGGAAAAAGGTAGTTGAACTGTATAAAACAGGAAAGGGATATAAAAAGATATCCAAGGAATTGAGAATGCCAATCAGCAGTGTTCAAACTGTAATCAAGAAGTGGAAAATGAGGGGTTCTGTTGAAACCAAACCATGGTCAGGTAGACCAACTAAAATTTTAGCCACAACTGCCAGGAAAATTATTCGGGATACAAAGAAAAACCCACAAATAACTTCAGATGGAATACAGAACTCTCTGAAAACAGGTGGTGTGGCTGTTTCAAGATGCACAATAGGATGGCACTTGAAGAAAGATGTGCTGTATGGTCGAGTCACCAGAAGAAAGACATTACTGCACAGATGCCCACAAAGTATCCCACTTACAATACGCCAAACAGCACAGAGACAAGCCTCAAACCTTCTGGCAGAAAGTCATTTGGAGTGATGAGACCAAAATTGAGCTTTTTGGCCACAATTATAAACGCTACATTTGGAGAGGAGTCAACAAGGCCTATGATGAAAGGTACACCATTCCTACTGTGAAATACGGTGGTGGATCACTGATGTTTTGGGGATGTGTGAGCTACAAAGGCACAGGAAATTTGGTCAAAATTGATGGCAAGATGAATGTAGTATGTTATAAAAAAAATACTGAAGGTACATTTGCATTCATCAGCCAGGAAGCTGCGCATGGGACATATTTGGACATTCCAACATGACAATGATCCAAAACACAAGGCCAAGTCGACCTGTCATTGGCTACAGCAGAATAAAGTGAAGGTTCTGAAGTGGCCATCTCAGTCTCCTGACCTCAATATCATTGAGCCATTCTGGGGAGATCTCAAACGTGCCGTTCATGCAGGACAGCCCAAGAATTTACAGGAACTGGAGGCGTATTGCCAGGAGGAATGGGCAGCTTTACCATCTGAGAAGATAAAGAGCCTCATCCACAAACACCACAAAAGACTTTAATCTGTCATTGATGGTAAAGGGGGCAATACACGGTATTAGGAACGAGGGGAATTTAAACTTTTGATCAGGATCATTTGGGTAGTTTCTGTTGTCATTATGATTTAGGAATAGTAAACACCGTTGATTGATAATAAATGGCTTCAGTCAAACACTATGAGTGAAAGAAAAGTTTTTGTGTTATCATTAATATTCTCTGAAAAATGGCCAAGAAATCATAAATTCTGCCAGGGTATGTAAACTTATGAGCACAACTGTATATATACTTTTTCGTTGATATTGGCGACACAGTGGTGTAGTGGGTAGCACTCTCGCCTAGCAGTAAGGAGGGTCGCTGGTTTGAATCCCGACCACGACGCTACCTGCCTGGAGTTTGCATGTTCTCCCTGTGTCTGCATGGGTTTCCTCCGGGTACTCCGGTTTCCTCCCACACTCCAAAGACATGCTGGTAGGTTAGTTGGATCCTGTCTAAGTTGTCCCTAGTATGTATGAATGTGAGTTAGGGACCTTAGATTGTAAGCTCCTTGAGGGTAGGGACTGATGTGAATGTATAATGTATATGTAAAAGCGCTGCGTAAATTGACGGCGCTATATAAGTACCTGAAATAAATAAATAAAATAAATATTGCCTTGCAAAATGATTTTATTTTATTTAAATTCATTAAAAAAAAGTAGCCAAATTTAAAGCCCAACTCCAGGATAAATTTACAGAGGCGGTAGAAATATTACTTCTGTGTGCACTATATTGTCCAAAAGTATTGGAACACCTGCCTTTACACACACATGAACTTTAATTGAATTCCAGTCTTAGTCCATAGGGTTACATAGTTACATAGTAGGTGAGGTTGAAAAAAAGACACAAGTCCATCAAGTCCAACCTATATGTGTGATTATGTATCAGTATTACATTGTATATCCCTGTATGTTGCGGTCATTCAGGTGATTATCTAATAGTTTCTTGAAGCTATCGATGCTCCCCGCTGAGACCACCGCCTGTAGAAGGGAATTCCACATCCTTGCCGCTCTTACAGTAAAGAACCCTCTACGTAGTTTAAGGTTAAACCTCT